>JAODPA010127056.1:0-17319 GCA_025585075.1 Nepenthes mirabilis
TATATGTATGTATATATATATATTACATAATGTGAAATAATGCTTAAAAGACAACCCCTCTACCCAATGAAATTCACTTAATCCAACTATCAGATTACAAGTAATTAGGATATTTACGTCCAAGGATCAACAAAGTCAAGGATTGACATAGATTACCTGATTTTGTATGAAGAAGCATTTTAATGCTCTTATTGAGATCAATATTGCTTATAAATGAAAACCAAGAGTCGCTTTCAGTAGACACCGCAACGATAAAAGATGTCATATCGCCATTTGTTCATCGGAAGTCCCCTCATCGACTTCTTCCTTGGTAGAGCGGGACCAGCCAAGGTTGACAGCAAGATCCTCAACGGCCACCTTGACGACATCACTGCGGACCCCAATATCTGTGGCATAACGGCTCATACAATACACTCCAGCCGTTACCGTAGCCACTCCCACGGGACTTGGCATGAGTAACTTCAGTGGTGAGGACAGGAGTGCAGCAAGCGGCGCACCGATGACTGAGGAAGCTTGGCCGCTGCTTCCCATGCCCAACCTTTCTATTATAAGGAGACCAGTTTTGCAGTATAGTGCAAAATCCTCACAGTTGTTTTGAAACAAATCGTAATTGCCAAATCCATTCCGAAGGAGATGCATCGCGCGATGGATGACTGTTTCTGGTGAGTCGGATTGAGCGGTGGTGCATGTGCCGCCCCTTACTTTGGCAAGAAAAACTTGTGGGGTAACTCCATATTCGAACAAGTATATTGATCCTTTCCCGAGAAAGCAGTTGAGACAGGAGAGGGCTACGCCACTATTGAGTTGCCTGAATCCGCAGTCAGGAAAGGTTGGACAAGTAGAAGGAATGCCTGTTGTTGGATTTGAGTTGGTCATGGCCTCAGTGCTCAAGTTTCCGATCCAGTTATGTTCAGGAGTGAAGTGAACTACTTTGCTCCCACCGACAAATATCCCTGCATTAATTGTGCAATCCAAAGCAAAGAGCAAGCTATGAAGCTGGAACTCTTCGGATCAAATGTCAGTTTCTACTAACATAATTCCATTTAGAAAGCAAATTAAGAATTTTCTTGGGACAAAAACTCGTTTAGAGGATGCTTTTTTCATGAACAATGAGAAGCAATCTTGGTTCACATGAACTTACATCGCATGTTAAACTGATTTCTGGCACGAGTAAGACAACATAAAGTAGGAAATAACAATGAAATGGAACATTGATGGCAATGTAGTTTCTAATGCTTTTATATCATAAAAGAATTTTAGATAATCACAGGAAAGTCGCCTCATTTGATTTTATTGCCTTCAAAATTTGTCAGCAACCAAGGTCATATGATTGAGAACCAGTGCAGCTACTTTGATAAGCCAACCTCGTGAAGCGAACTTGTGGCATCCAACTTGTGATGCCAGAAAATAAGAAACCATGAGGACAACTTTGGCTTCTATTGAACTGATGGGAACTAGTGATGATGCCAGCGAGAAATGGGAACGGAGGACAACATTTCAGCACAAACATGAAAAGATCACAATTTGATTATCAGATGGTATGTGTAAACTTAATGTATCCAATTTAGGATGGATATGCTTTCCTATAATATTTATGATTGTTGTTTATTTTACTTCTAGATTTAGATAAATGGGATTCATACCCATATCCTAATTGCTTTATTAATCTGCCTCTGGATCTTCCACCTCATTTCTACAGTACAGAATGTGGACCCATCATTTCTAGAGTTCGCATAATGTCATGGATTACCAATGAGAATAGAGGTTATACACCATGCAGACATGATATGTAGACAAAGAACATCCGCATGTATAACTAACTTATGCGTATAATGATGTATGTGTTGGGCAGATAATTATCTAAAAAATTCTAAATAGTTCTAAAGCAGTCTAATTATCATAAAATGTTCTTGAGTAGGGAAAAAGTTAGAGATTCTAAAATATTTTAAATAAGGTATATTTATGTAGAATACTCTAGAAGGTAAATTTTAGCCATCCAAAATAAAGAATGGAAAAATAATCTTAATATTTGGTTGAGGAGATGGCATTCCTATATAAATGAATGAATTCCTATTATTTGAGACAAGCTATAGAAGTTTAAAAAGTTATAGAATCTAATCAGGCCCAAGAAATTAGAGAGCAAGCAACTCAAACAAAGTCAAGTGAAAGGAAGTAGTGTGTAACCGAGAAGGTGACTAGTCTTGAAGAGCTCGAGGGGTAACTTCTGAGGTGAACTTGTGGAAGTGAGTATCAGAGAGATACTTCGTACTCTTGTACTCAATATCTATGTCCTCTAAAAGTCTTGTCTTTACATACTTTGATGTGAAAATATCAAAAAAGACTAACTTGCCTTCTTCACACTCGATGTTTTAGGCAATTACCGCATAACCAACGAAAAGTGTCATCACGTGGTAACCAGCTGCCTATTTGTATCATCAATGTGAAATTACTTGATCATTTTCTCAAATATTCCCAGCTAACATCAAATATAAACAATGTCACCTTACTTCTGACTTCTTTGCAGGCTCCAACCAACTTAGAAAGCCCACTAGAACCCTATTCAACCAGTTGAAAGTGGAACCCTTCCTGCTAAAAGATTATAGCACGAGATCATTCTATGAACGCCCTCCCCTCCCCCCTCTCCAAAAAAAATAAAAAAAAACAAAAACAAAAAGCCCAAAAGAAAACACACGCACACACAATTGAAGCAACACTGGAACCGTACATTACATATGTTCATCGTGCCATGTGAGATAAGTCGGCAGTCATAAATTCCATCCTTCCAATTCCTGAGCCACAAAAAAATTGCCCATTTGGGATACATCTACAAATTGGTTGACTGATAAAGAATTTTCTCGGAAGCTTATTGATTTTTTAACACATTGGATATATTAAAACAATACAATATATGTTACCAGCCTCATCGCAGCCGATGTGATTGCTCCACCACCTCAACCACGGCATCGAAAAAGCAGCAGGATCGTACAACCACCACGAAATATTAAGATTACATCTAGCATTTTATACTACATTATTCCGTTTCATTTGGTTTGTTAATTCAGTTACAGTATTACAGCAATATTATAGCATTTTATACTTGTTACTGTATTATAGCATTTCGTTAAAGTTGTTTAGTTGGTTTAGTTTGTTTGAGGTTTCCTGTAAACGGGATTGATTACACATGATGGGCATTATGCCATCATTTATATTTTGTACCGCGGCATTGTTTGGTGGAGAGTAAAATTTCCCCTTACTTTCATTTCTTCTGTCTCTCGTCTGATCCCTCTTCCCTCTCTGTCCCCTCTTCCTCTTCCACTTTTTCTTTCCCTTTCTCTACTCTGCTAAATCCCCTTTGTCTGACTCCCTTCCCTTTCTCTTTTCCACTTCTCAGCTTCCTTGGAAAGTGTGAGCCAGCGTCATCGGTTGCAGATTTAGTGACAGTGGACGAGTATATGCAATATTTTGGTACTTTTATTGAGACCAAATAATAGAGGGTATGATGATGCAATATAATGCGCACAAAGAGTCCATCGCTGGCATCATGCAAGAGTTTAAGAAACATGCAGGCCATATCTCCACCTTGTCCTCTACCACGAACAAATCTAGCACACCTTCGGTGAGTTACAACAATCTATCACAGATATGTGTCAATCCTTCACTCGTATCGAATGACAGACCATAAATTCTTCGAATCCCCATTTATTGCCCACTCCTACTTCATTTACACTGTTGCCACTGTCGCTGCCACAATCTACCCCTCAAACCCTACGCCTACTTCGGGCCCCTCAACCCAATACGCAACGCTCCTCCCAAATCCGTTTGCCAAAACTCGAGATTCCCCTTTTTTCAAGCAAAAATGCTATAGGATGGTTATTTCAGAACGAGCATTTTTTCCAGTATCATGGTACCTCGCCTGAGTAGAAACTATCAGTAGTTACGTTCTATATGACGGGTGCGGCTCTCGAATGGTATCAATGGTTACATGCAACCCATCAACTGTCCACATGGGAAGCGTTTGCCAAGGATCTCGAACTTCGCTTCGGGCCGTCCTCATACATGAATCACGAAGCTATTCAGTACAAGCTTCGTCAGTTTCCACGGTGACTGCCTATATGGTTGAGTTCGAGACCCTCTCTACACGGACGCCAGGTTTGTTTACAACCAGCCTATTAAATTGCTTCATTTTGGGGCTTCATGATGACATTCGATGGGAGATACTATTGTTGAAACCCTTGACCCTACCAAAAGCCATTGGCATGGCCAAATTGGTGGAGAAGAAATTAGAGGCCTGTCGAATAAGTTCACAGTGACCAGCTATACCCAGGCCTTCTAGACATTCTGTTTTAGTATTGGCCAAACCTCCCCCACCCAAACTACCTATCAAGAAATTGACCCCAACAGAAATGGCCGCCCGTAGGGAGCGAGGCCTTTGTTTTAATTGTGATGAAAAATTTACACCAGGCCATCGTTGTAGTCCCCCAAAATTTTCGTATATGTTGGCTGAAGAAGACGGCAGTGTTTGGCTTGGCCTCTAGAATTTGGAGGTAGATTTTAGGGACAGACTACACACCCGACCACAACCTGGAGGCAGAAACCTTACCTCCTCCCTTTGAAACCACTCCAACCATTTCTCTACACACTTTAGAAGGACACTTCTTATCTTCCACCTTGCGATTGCAGAGAGTAATCTCAGGCCAACCTGTTATTATATTGGTGGATAGTGGCTCCACACATAACTTCTTACAGACACGCTTGGCCAAGTATTTTGGACTCTCGACCAAGCCGTCTCACCACCTAAACGTCACTGTGGGCAATGGGGCTTCCCTAAAATGTGAAGGGTTGTGTACAAAAGTTCCTATTACCCTGGGGTAGACCAGCTTTGAGGTTGATCTCTATCTGCTACCAATATATGGAGCCAATCTGGTATTCGGAGTACAATGATTAGCTTCAATTAGACCCATGCTTTTTGATTATCGGTTCTTATGGACGAGCTTTGATCATGCTGGCTCTAGACTCACCCTACATGGCTTGCCAATAACTTCAATCTCTACCATTACTTTAAACCAACTGAAGAGAGATGACTGCACTTAGGCTGTGGCCTCCTACTATCAATTGACCATCCTGGCCACACAAGACACGTCCCTGGCTAACCAAATAGTCGTGTCCTTTGACCCCAACCAATTTCCCTCTAGCCTTAGTCCCCAAATTGCCCACACTCTCTACCAGATTATCTCTTCTTTTACAGATGTTTTTGAAATTCCACACGGGTTGCCTCCACCTTGTTCCACCAATCTCCGAATTACCCTTAAACCCAATGCTGAGCCGGTGAACGTCAAGCCATACAAATATCCTCATTTTCAAAAGGCCGAAATGGAAAGGCTAATCCGCAACATACTCGATGAAGGCATCATTCAGCCTAGTACCAACCCATTTTTTTCCCCAATTTTGCTAGTTAAGAAGAAGGATGGTAGTTAGTACCAATTTTGCTAGTACCAACATGCTCTTAAGGAACGATGTTTATGTTTGGACACCAGCAGCCACGGCAACCTTCAATGCCCTCAAAGTCGCCCTCACTACCACTCCGGTCCTGGCTTTGCCTGATTTCTCTCAACCATTCGTGATTCAAACTGATGTATCTGAAAGCTGCCCATTGAAATATCTGTCGCGATATTATTTCGACTTCTACGAATGCTATTGGATCATCCGACTATCGAATTTTTTTTCAGATCACAAGTTGATCGGGCCTTGAATTTGGACTCGGACTTAGACTTGGAATTGACTATTTGCCTATTGGAACCGGTCTGGGTCATTTATATATATATATATACGTCCCGATGAGGACTGTTTTCTAATTTGGACATTTGCTTTGGATTTGGATATTTGATTTAAGCATGAGACTATCATTGAATTTTGGATCTTAGATTTCTATTGAATTCATTTTATCGGCGATTTGAATTTATTTTGTCATTTGAACAGATTTTATCCATTTAATCTTCTCTCTAATTTATTGGACTCCTTTTTTTTAATATGATACTTGTTGAGTATTAGACTAATTTTTTTTCTATTTTATCCCTTTAGAGTAGAAGATTCAAATGCATTGTAGAAGTATAGTTATGATTTGTCAGCCATTCGTCTGATTTAGTGAATTTTAGTCTCATTATGGCTTAATTTGACAATTGATATGATTGTATTATGAAATTTGTTAGATATAGGCCGATGGATATATTTTAAAAACAGTTGAGATGTTACATTATATCTAATTTATGATTTTGGTTGGAATTGTTTCCTCCCTTACGATAATTGTAGAGCAGATCGTATTTATTTGATCCGGACGGTTATCGGATGAGATCCTGTATATTTAGTTTGTCATACCCAAATGTTGGGACTTTATATTATTTGTTTAATTTATTTAAAATTTGAAATTTTAAAAATTATAATTAATTATTTAAATTGACCTATTTCGTTCGGGTTCGTGACTCCCATCGTAGCCGATGTGATTGCGCCACCGCCTCAACCACGGCATCGAAAAAGCAGCAGGATCGTACAACCGCCACGAAAATATCAAGATTACATCTAACATTTTATACCACATTATTCTGTTTCATTTGGTTTGTTAATTCGATTATAGTATTACAGCAGTATTATAGCATTTTATACTTGTTATAGTATTATAGCATTCTGTTAAAGTTGTTTAGTTGATTCAGTTTGTTTGAGGGTTTCCTGTACACGTGGTTGGTTACATGTGATGGCCATTATGCCGTCACTAATATTTTGTCCTGGGGCAATGTTTGGTGGAGAGTAAAATTTCCCCTTTCATTTCTTTTGCCTCTCGTCTGATCCCTCTTCCCACTTTGTCCCTTCTTCTTCTTCTTCCTCTTCCACTTTTCCTTTCCCTTTCTCTACTCTGCTATATCCCCTCTGTTTGACTCCCTTCCCTTTCTCTTTTCCACTCTTCAGCTTCCTCAGAAAATGTGAGCTGGCGTCATCGGTTACAGATCTGGTGACAGTAGATGAGTATCTGCAACAATATACCTCATCTCAAAATCCTAGGCACCTTTTAAGTGCCTCTAAATTTCTGGTTATCCGTAAAACAGTTTAGGATTCACGAAACCCAAGACACTCATAAAATTGTAAATTGGGCAATCCAACTTAAAGATTTTTCGTCTTTCTCAAGTTGAGATTTTTATAATTGACGCACAATGATAACCCTCAACTCTCAATTTTTAACCCGATTGAGAATAGTCACCATTGTTAACATATGATGCAAATTCATAAAATATATAGAATCATAGAGAAGGGACAATAAATCACGGAAAAGGGCATAATCTAAAAATCAGAAACGAAAAGATAAAAAAGGAACCCACATTGCAAAAACAATAGAAATGCATAAGAATTGCGGCAGAGAAGGGTAAACGAGAGGGAGAGAGAAGTACCATGGTGGGAGTATGTAAAGACGGCTCTCCAAGTGTAGATGTGATCTCCTGGTTTGATCTCATTTCTGCCCACTCCGTGACTAAGGAGACCCATCTTTCTCCCCACTTTCTCTCTAGTTGTCTCTTCGGCTTTCGCCTGTGTTCTTCAGTAGACCTTGAGCCTTTCTTTATGAAGTAAAAGATACAATATTTAATAACAATAGCCTGAAATTAGATTTTGATTAGAAAAGAGAATGAGGGCGTGGATGAAAAACATTGGATCTGCAAATGATTTGTTGAGCTAACAATAAAAAGGAAGCATAGATTACGGTGACAAATTTGGGTAAATATATAAAAATGGGTAAGCATCAAAAAGATGGAAATGATGATAGAAATTTGTCAGTAACGGAAATGACGATGGATGATGAAGAGAAGGAGAGGGTTTCTTTATCTTTTTATCCTTTTCTTTGTCTTTTTGACCTGAAAAACTGGGTAATCGTTGGGTGGGACTCTTGAGTTTCATGGTAATCATGATTGAATTTTATTCTGATTCGGTTTGTTTTTTTTTTTTTTTCTTTTAAGTCCAAGCAACATCAACGAGGTAAGGCAAGGCACCGTGGACAGACGAAGCAATGCCGCAGCGGTGCGGTTCGAATTTGGGATGTCATGTCGCCAGGAGATGCGTTGCCTCCTCATATGGGTTACTATTACCTCTTTTTCATTTTGTATGAAAAGAAGGGAGACATGATAATGAGCTTAACTTTGGTATATTCCTATATAAAAATATCATGTACAAAATTGTGCAGTCATTTCAAATAATCACAAATTAGGGAAAAAAAATTAAATGCATTAACAAGTAGAACGCTCAATTCTTCAACATTTGCATCTCCAGCATATCACTAGGAAATCCGACAAAAAAGGTTGCAATCGTCCAACATCAAATTTTGAACTCTATGTCAATGAATGGCTCAGTCCTTGGTGATATCAGCATTCTTGACAAGTAATAAGGCAAAGCAACCACCACCAGCACCACAAGCATGTAATGCAACACTAAGTATCATCAAACTGAAAAGGATCACAGTGAAATATCAAAGTTTCAAAGATGAGAACATGGAAATAAAAGCTCAAAACATAGGTTAGATGATATACGTGAAAAAAATGTTGAGGATGATGTTGATAAAAAAAAAAGGTAGTAGCAGGCCAAGGGAAAAATAAAGTGATATAATAAAGAAGGATTTAAACGTGGTTTTACTTGTGGAAGATGTTTTCCTGTACCGATAGTATAGGTATTACTGAAGAAGATTTCTATGGTGGATCCCTATAGTAGGACTTAGTATTTTGTTCTTATTATGATTGTTGAGCAATACGAGCACATCTGTCACTCGGTGGCCCTGGGCAACATTCAGGATATGGCTCAGAATGAAGGGCACGAGGAGTGATGACAACACTAAATAAGAATGACAAACAGATTGGCAATAATTTACTTTCATTAATTAAAGACTTCAAAGGTGCAGATTTGAATATGTGTCGACAATTTCAGCATCATTATGTCTCAGTCTCTATAAAGTTAGAAAGGTCACTCGGTGTATGAAGCTACCATATAGTGGCATTTGGATAGACTTTTTCTGGGGTTAAACACGTAACACCAATGAAATGACCTCTGCCCCCAACCTCTATGCAGTTACTTTCACAAAATAGCAAAATTTCTGATTCCTAGAATCTGAATTTCCTGTAGGCAACAGCAACACCACATCTTATCCAACGAAAACAAAGTAGAACCCCTTTTGTTTTCTGAGGAAAAAACAGATGCCTTCTTATTTAGTTTTAATAAACTCCTATGTTTTTTTTTTCTCAGCTCGGTAATAGAGATTAACTTTGATGTTCTTACTTTAGGCAAATCATGGTCAGATTTGAAAGTCATGTTGTTAAGAGTTTTGTAAAATTAACGGTAGTAATGTATCAAACAACCACATCATAGAATACCAAATCCACGTGTAAAAACTCTAAAGAGGAGAAAATTACAGATAAAAGATGAGATATTTCATTACGTGAAAGTAAGGTTACAAGAGGACAGTGCATAGGCAGCCACAAGAATTGCATTTTGATATCTTTTAAAAATGTTAGAGTAAAAAACGATATATAAATTGAAAAAATGACAGGCCTAAAAACAAATTCATATGGCCTAAGAATGTAGTCTACCATTAATCTTCATTTAAAGTTCATATCAAGTACACTACAAATTTTTTAAAATGAATCTCTAAGCAAGCCGGTCACTTAAAATGAGTTTGGGTCATGCTTAACACATGTAAAGCAGACCAACATCCAGGGCTACTTGACCAGTAAGCACCACAAGCAGTCGTTTCTGCCACTCCAAAATCAGTTCAGGAGAAGCCAACAGTGGGAATGACCTGAAGATGCTATGGTATTTCGAGGAAGCTAGTTGGAACTCTGATACCAGGATATAGATCTCTAATTTGAACCTGCCAGCCTTCTCTGCTGCCCATGAGCTACTCTGTCAGTAAAACTAGTCTGACAACATTCTCATTGTTGACATCTTCATCAATTATTTGTTTAAGTTCTTTGATAAAAACCGCTTCAGGTATGCTCATAGTTCCCAGTCCACTTCCATACGGAACATTTGCCACCAAAGTTCCCCGTTCACTTCCACATGGAACATTTGCCAAGGGATTAAAGCATTTTGTTCTGAACAACACGAGTAAGCAAGGCAGATTGGATTAGCTGAAGTGGATGCTAGCTGTCAAATCAAGTCCTAGTGGAGGAAACATCTTTGTTATGTAACATATTTGAGGACCATCTCTTAATTGATAAAGCAATAGTTTTCTTTGTTTTCATGACAGTGCCAGTTAGAAGAGACCCTTCAAAACTAATAGCATATTCAGAACACAACCAAGAGTTTCTTAACGATCTAACTGGCATGCCATGGTTTCATCTCTACAAGCTCAGAGAATATCTTACACTATATGCCAATCATTTTTCTAGTTCTCATCCTAAAAAATAGCTATCAAACTATGCTTGTTAATCTAGTAGTCTCCTTCCCTTAGATTCACAGGTTCTTTGACTCTATTCAACCCCGTGAAGAACCAGTTCAAAGAAGATTCAAAGGGATGCATTGCTGGCTTATGTTAGCTTTTTGCATGACTCCACTGTTATAGAATACACTGTCTACAAGGTAGATTTTGAGCTTTCCACGGCCTCCCGTCAAAAGTCTTGTCCTCCTAATTCAGAATTTTGGGCTGTCATGAAGGCCACAATGAATAATAACTCCTAAATACAGTAACGATCTGGAAGCATGAATCTAATTGGATTACTGATTGTCTCATCAGAGACTTCATGAACCTTACACCAGTAACTATAGACTGAAATGGAAGAATCTTTCAATGAGAAGTAATCTTACTTGAAAGAACAATGGCTGATGCTGCAATATCAGAAACAGTGGTGGCTGAAATGCAGCACAAGTTCTTTCATCCTACAAGCCCTGAATCAGGCACAAACAGGATCATCATGTTCCTCTTAGTAAAACATACAAGATATTCAAGATTTATCATCACAAATATGACTTACCTGGGATTCCAATTTGTCCCCAAATAGACAGCCAATGTTATAAGAAGAATTTTCAGAAATTATTTGGTCTATTTTATTGGCTATTTCTGTAACAAAATTTGGTCATAATGAGTTGTATCTTAATCATTTTATTAATTAATTGTGCTCAATATTGACTTAAGACGAGATTTTTGAAGATCAAAAGGATCAAATGCATATAAGACGCACATTTGTATTTGGAAATGTGGCTCCACACATGAGAGATGCCTAAAGGACATTCATGCGAACTTTCAAGCAGCTCCATGCATGAAGTGCGCATGAGTCGCGCTCATACGAGCTAGCATTCAAGCCAATGTTCAAACACTAGTAAGGATTTTTCACCAGTTCTGGTTTTAAATCGTAGTTTTTAGTAACACTAACAAATACTCTCATTTCCCTTGATCTAGCCGACAACTTGGTGAATATTGAAGAAAAAGAGAGTTAGAAAATTTTGGATAAAAATAAGAAACACCTCTTCCATTGTATGTGATCAAAAAACCTAGTTTTTGTTGGGATTCGACACCCAGATTCACACACAACCTGACACAGCGAAAAAGTTGAACCCTCCGTCAGTCATCAGCCACCAATTTAATATGACATAAGGAACAAAAAGTACACAACGTTTTTAACGTGGAATCCCTTTTCAAACCGAAGGGAAAAACCACGGGACAAACTCCAAATAAAACTTCTACTATGTAAAATCAGTTACAAAAACCTCCGAAACAGAATACCTGTTATACACCTGAGACAGAATAAGAAAAATAATCTTCAGAGTAAGGAAACTCTCATTCCCTCTTATCTCTTTGTTTTTCTTCCCTCATTTCTCTCATTAGTGGTGCACTCTACTCTTTGATTTTACAAGTGTGACGATAGACGATGAACGACGAGAACTCCCTTCTGCACTCCTGCTCCGTTTCGTTCTCCTTCCGCATTCCACCACAGCAACTATTGTCGTTGCTGCTTCCGTCTACCGCACCGATGGCTGCTAGCCTCTTGACTTGCAGCTCTCACTTGCTACTTGCCCTTCCGCTTGTCTATCTATCATCCTAAAGCACATGGTGTGCTCTTTATAAAGACCCCGGCACCAAATCCATCTGCTCACCTAACCCAATTCTTGTAGATGATTTGTCACACCAACCCTGTTTTTTCCTACGACTTTACCAGTTCCCGTGCTTTTCTAAATACGTATACTCTGCAAGTCAACCTACTCTTTGCATGGATGGTGCATGCTCTATATGATAGCTACCTACTCTACAAAATTTACCTACTCTAAAAAGTCAACTGTTCTGCACAGTCAACTGCTAGCATTCCAGACAAGCTGTCATTAGCCATCACTTAGTATACTTGGTCTTCACTAGTCTCTCTGGCCATCACCTAGTGTCCTCGGTTGTCACTAGTCTCTTTGCCCATCACCTAGTCCTCGGCCGTCACTAGTCTCTTTGCCCAACACAATTTGCTGACCATCCGACCATTGTCCATTGAGGAATTCCTCTCCTGGAATTCTTGGAATTCTAAACTGGCCAATCCTTGCATACCGGCCATTCCTACATACCGGCCATTCCTGCTAAACTGACATTTTCATTCCGACCCTTTTGCATACCGATAAATCCATATCGAAATTCCAAACCAGCCAATTCATACCGGAATTCCAAACCAGTAAAAACCATACCGGAATTCCAAACCGGCAAATCCATACCGGTATTCCATACCGGTAAAACCAAACCGGCCAAAACCATACCGGTAAATTCCTTCCTTGCCATTCCATTCCAAAAAATGCAAACCGGCATTTTTCATTCCGGTTTTTTATACCGGCCTTTCCGGCAAATTTCATTCCGGCATATGCCACTCTAGCAAATGTCACTCCGGAAATCCACTCTAAATTTCCACTCCACCAAATGTCACTCTGACAAAAGCACTCCGGAAATCCATTCCGGATTTTCACTCTAAGATTTGCCACTCTGGTAAATGGTCTTCTTGGTTTTTGCTGCAGCCAATTTGCAACACTCCGAATATCACACAAAACATGTGTGATCCACCAATAACATCTTCGTTTGTTGAGTCACCCACAAGAGAGTGACCAATCCCAACAGTTTTCTCATTCCAAAATCCTTCTACTATCATGAAACATTTGCCATGGGTTTTTGGAATTTTGTTGGTCACTAGAATGTTGTAATTTTAGAAGTGTTGGACGTTCCCAAGACAGTGAAGTGATGTCCATGAGAAAACTAGAAGGCGCTTGATTTCGTTGTTATGAAGCAAATCTCAAAAATTCTTCGGCAATAGTTACTTGACAGGAGCAAGTCAGTTAAGAATTACTGCGTATATACGACCTGATTTATAAATTGACTTTTTTATAGTTAAATTTATTTTAACTGGCTTGAAAAGTCCGGAGAGTTTTTGTGGTGACTCAGACCTGAGTCACTTGACCCTACCTAAACCGGCCATACAAAAAACTTAAACCATAAATACCTATTATAAACTCAGGAACGAAGTATCCTTATAAGGGCATGGACACCTCCCTCCTTGTAGACGCGTTTTGGGGGCGGCTTAGGCCGTTTGCCAGGAACAAAACCATGAGACCTGTAGGCTTGGAGATGCCGTGAAACTCTTACAGGCTGCGGCCTGTAGGTTTGGAGACGCTGCGAAGTTCTCCTGGGCCAAAGCGGACAATATCTACATACGGATGCGCCGGGGACGTTACAAATGGTATCAGAGTCGGGATCTGGTCCAATGTGCCAGCGAGGATGCTGGGTCCCCAAATGGGGTGGACTGTAAGGTCCCACATTGTATTGGGGGAGGGGAACGAAGTGTCCTTATAAGGGCATGGACACCTCCCTCCTTGTAGACGCGTTTTGGAGGCGGCTTAGGCCGTTTGCCAGGAACAAAACCGTGAGGCCTGTAGGCTTGGAGATGCAGTGAAACTCTCCCAGGCTGCGGCCTGTAGGTTTGAAGACGCCGCGAAGTTCTCCCGGGTCAAAGCGGACAATATCTACATGCGGATGCGCCGGGGACGTTACAGTTCACCATCTCTCCGATATTATCAAAGAGTATGAGTTAACCAGATTTTTTAGTTGGTGTAATCTAAATCAGGTAAGAACGAGTGGCATGATTGTGCTTCTCATAAACGGTATTAATGATGCGTAGCTGAAATTTGAATTATTATTTGAATAAATTTAAGTCAAATTATTGAACCCTTGATCAGGATCCTATACACCATAACGTCAAATAAGAATTCAAATGATACAAGATTCACTTCTCAAGATATTATCTAATATTCATGTCAGTTACTTTTCCTTAAAAGCTAGAAAGTGATAAAGATTATGATAATATGAGAGAAAAAGATGAAAGATTTCACTCCGTAATATGTAGATGATTAAGTGATAAGAGGGATAAAATTCTCCACTTACTTTTTGGCTTCCGTCTTTTTTTTTCAATAAAAGTGGGTATATTTATAGTCATATTATTAGTTAACGGCAATTTCCTAAAGATGAACAATAGACCATGATCTGAGTAGTTATACCAATTAAGAATTGAATAGTTTAACTGTCATTATTCATGCTTTGAGTGGGAGATTTTTCGGAAGCAGTTAATTTGATTACAATATCAATCGATTGGTCTTAATTATGAGATCATTGTATAGATTAACTGTAGGGTATATTAGCCATTGTTGGGTTTGATCACTTCCTTGTAGATAGCTAAACAAACGAACGCGTTATCGGAAGACTACACAAGAGTTTGTGCAAAATTCGGTGACAAACGACCAGAAAAGTAGCAAGAATGCTGCTCTTGAGCTGATCGGCTAGGTAGCAGGAGGTCGGCCGGCCAAACAGTAGGGATCGGCCGACCGGACAGCCAAGCTGTAATAAGGTCGGATAGAGAAGCCAACCGAGGGCGCTGACTGATGGCTGAAGGCACTAGCGACGGCCGATAGGTGATGGCTGAGGACACTAGCTGATGGCGAAGGACACTAGTGACGACCGCGGACACTAGATGATGGCCGAAGACAACTTATCTAAAAAGTTGGCAGCTAACTTTATAGAATAGCTAACTTTTCAAAGTTGGTAGGATTTGTAGAGTAGGTAGTTGACTTGTAAAGTATACACCTTCTGTGCAGAGCAGATTGACTTACAGAGCATGTGTCGTCTGTAGAAGTGCGAGAATTGGTGAAGGCACAAAAAATGACAAAGTTGGTGACACAAATCATCTACAAGATCAGCCAAATAAACAGATGGGATTTGGAGCCAGCGTTATTATAAAACGCACTAGGCGCTTCAGAAGGATGAGTAACGGTGGAACGAGGAATGGAGCAGAGTGTAAAAGGGAGCTCTCACTGTTCACCGTTTGCCGCCACACTTGTAAAATCAGTGAGCGAAGAGTATCACCAGTGAGAGTAAGGAGAGAAGAAAAACAAAAAGAAAAAAATGGAATGAGAGTTTCCTTACTCTGGACATTGTTTTTTTTTTTGTTCTGTCTCGGGTGAGTTGTTGGTATTTTGTCTTGGGGTTATTTGTAACCGATTTTAGATAGTGAAAATTTTCGGAGTCTGTCCCGTGGTTCTTGGGGTTATTTGTAACCGATTTTACATAGTGAAATTTTTCGAAGTCTGTCCCATGATTCTTCCATTGATTGAGAAGGGTTTTCCATGTTAAAAATCATTGAAAATTTTTGTATTCTTTGTGCTTACATTCTTGGTGGTTGACGGCCAACGGGGGGGTTTGGGTTTTTCTGTTGCAACTAGTTTGTGTGTGAATTTGGGTGTTGAACCCCTGCAACTGTCTGCTTGGCTAGTTTAGGCCTTCCAGTTTAGACAACCGTTGACGTGATTAACCACCCGGACAGATTAACCATCCAATTTATTATTTGGATATCTAACCATTCGAATCTTCCATCCCATTTTTTACGCATCTTTTCAGTCACTCAAACGCTCTGCAACTTAGCTACTCAATTAATGTCATTATTTAGATTTTTTCCAATTAAGGTAGGATTTTGTTATTCAGACTTGGAACTAATAAGGAAATTCATTCATTCTTTTTTTTTTTTTTTTTTTGAGTTTACTATTCATGGATTTGTTATGTTAATCAATCAAGTTAAGCTTATTTTAGGTTGTACTCAACAGATTTGTAGAGTCAACATTGAGATTGTAGCATACTTATAGACCTCGAATCTTCCCGAAGTTGTAATACTGTAGCTCTTAGATACTTGAACTCTTCATATAAGCTCCTACTACACCTGAAATCATAACCATGACTTCCTACCTATGTTACACAGTCAAGTAGATCATCAAGATTTGTCATCAACAAAACCTATATCATTGACCATCAAATACAAATGCTATGCCACAATAATGATCCATCTACACTTTAATTTGCGCTATATTAATGTATCACTGCAGGGAAACGCGTAGCATTAATCATACAGTGTCACTATTATTCCTTTGCTAAACTGAACATAGTCAAGGGAATAATATCCCCCTGAGCAACACAAATACTAGAAAGAATAAACTTAATCGGTATTAAAAGAAATGACAACCATTTGAAAAGAAAGAGATAGATGGCTAAAGCCAACATTACACGCCAGAGCGACACCAATCTTCCGATGGCGTAGAGCGACCGTATAAATCACATTTGGAGTGACAGCACCAGACCTGATCCGATGACCGTCGGGATCAGGAACAGAGAAAGTGACGCTGGATCCTGCAATTCGGTCCATAAGCTGAGCGCAGCTGAGCTGCCTCTCACAGAGCTGGTTTCGCTCGAGCCTAGCCGCAGTCAAAATACGACGGCAATCCACGTCGGAACCCTAGACGGGTGTCGGACCAGTGATCCTGAATTTGTACCTTGATTTTCTCATAGCATTGGCTATGTCAGCTGTAGCTCTCTTACTAATTGAACGAAGGAGAGAGGAAGAAGAGTTATTGAATTTGACTGAAAATGAAGTGGCTCCTAGAGTGATTTTATTCATCGTAAGGCGGCAAACCCTCTTGGCGGGGGGGTAGTGGCGGACCGGATTTGAAAGTCGACCTTCTTACTCGAGATACATCGTTGGACAGGATCAAAGAGAAAAACAAAAAGCCGACGAAAATGGCGTCGCCCGGACTCGAACCGGAGACCTTCAGTGTGTTAGACTGACGTGATAACCAACTACACCACGACACCAGTTGTGCTCATTAGGCGAAATTTTTAAGTTTTATACTTAACTTGTAATTTCAAACCATAAATAATTTACATTTCTGTTGCATTTTTTTATCTTTAAAATAATATTAGTATTAATTTCTCCCATTGCCCCTCCAATTCGTACATATATATAT
>JAODPA010127067.1:0-17318 GCA_025585075.1 Nepenthes mirabilis
AGAGGAGAAGGAATAGGCGGCGGCGGCGCAAGTAAATGACGACAATAGTGGTTGTAGGTGAGGCCGTGGTGGTCGTGGGCCACAATGTGCAGCGGCGACGCGAGTGATGCTAGGAGGGAGAAGCGGCGCGGCATCGCGAGCAGCGCGGCATCGCGAGCAGCGCGAGGGAGAAAGTCGGCAGCGCAACAACACCAAAGCTGGTGGGGTGAGGCCAGGGAGGCCGGCGACAGCCACGTGAGGTGGTACGGTGGTGGAGCGGTGGCAGCGGCCCGCGTTGGAGGAGAGAGGGCAGCGCGCAGGTTTTGTAGCGGCAACAGAGAGAACGACTCGATTAGGGTGCTTCGGGACATAATTTTGCAGAGTATAAAGTCAAGGCAAGTATCTTCTAACCCTATACTTTATTTGATTTAATTTCTGATATATTTTGACTACTGTAAGAGATTTTGAAAACATTCATGTATTTTTATATACACTAAATTTATTAATTATGTACATGCAGATATATTTTACTGGTCGTGCGGTGGTTTACATGAGTATTTATGATTTTGGAAATTTTCGGACACCCGGACAGTACATATGTATATTTATGTATCCGTATGTGTTGGAACCATGAATCAGGCCGTGTATTAGTCCACATACATGCTGCTAGGGGTGGGGTCACTATGGGACCATGGCGGTCTGAGAATCGATGGATCGTTCTATGTGATCCGAGGTATGAGATATTGGTACCGCTCCTAACAGGAACGTATATGATATCGCCACTTCCGTCGGAAGGAAAGTTGAGACATTTAGTAGCTGGCCTGCACCACTGTGTATTTAAATGAGAACCATCGTAAGGAATTGACGAAACTAATATATTCGGACGTCCTAATATATAACTAAAACTTGATGTTACACCCAAAGCTGCAGGTGGTAAATATAGTAAGTTTCTAATCTATGGGAGACTTTTTTTTTGGTAAGAATTTTGGATTAATGGGAGAAAAAATTACAGTATCTATATTTTATCTCTAAGTATTTTGACATAAAAATAAAACATAAAACGTTGGGGCATACCCCGAGCAGACGGTACATCAGATAATAATGAAAAGCCTCTAGGAGGACAACGTTCAATACATGATATGACATATCAATCATAAAAAATATGAAAAATATGAACCCTGCAGCCGCCAATCAGAGACTGCGAATCTCAGAGGAACCCTGGGCAATGCTGCTTGATCGGCAGATTACCAACCCCAATTAACCGATGGGCACCAAAAAAACCACCTACACGCCATGAGCACGTACAAGCCGAGGTCATCAGCTATGCAGAACTGCCAGAGACCAATTTGACCACCAGCAATTCAAATTTGTAGTAAGCACTGCCCAATTTCACCTGCTGCCGAACACAACATCTGCGGGACGGCAACATTTAAATCCAGCAATTCCAGAAGATTGCATCATGGAGCCTTCAGCAATGAAGCAAGATGAAGCCAGCACCCTTCAATCAGGCCCAGCAGCAAGCCAGAGATCAACCTGATCATCAGCAATTCAAAACAGCAGCAATTTAGGCACCACCCAATTCCAGCTGTTGCCGAACTGTACACCTACAGGACGGCAACATTTGATTCCACCAATCCAGAGAATAGCAGCAGGAGAAACACTCCCGCGTCCAGCAAACACTGCAAGCCAATTCAGCATAGCAAGAGTTCGCAACCTTCCACATAGAGAAGGACAGGGAGCACTGAATACTGGCAGCACCTCCAGCACAGCCAAATCGGTGGCAGAGGCTCGCACTCCCAATCAGAAATTAAACCAGCCAATGGGAGGAGATGGAACAGCAAAATCCAAATTTCACAATCCAATAGAGGGATAACATCCATAAACTCTGCTGCAGTTTCAACAGCCAGGAGAGGGCGGTTTCAACCATGAGGATTCCATAAGAAATCGGAGCAGTGACTAAAGGCAGACAAAGCAGCAGCATTTTCTCTACTAATATCAGCTCTTTGTAAGAGCAAGAGCACCATATAGGCCAACAGTGGCAGGGACTAAAGGGACCGTCAGAGTCAGCTATATACCAGCAAAGGCATCCGAGTTGCAGCACACCTTCAGCAAAACACTCACAAGTCCAGCCAATCAGTCGAAATCAGACTCAATACCCAAGCGCAATGTAACTTCAGCAGACAGCAGCTGCTGCCTACCAAACAGCCAATATCACCAAAGCTAGATCCCAGCTAATTAGCATAAAGCGAAAGAAAAGGCAACAAAATCAATTCTGATCCTGCCAAAGAAGTTGATGAGGCCCGGCTATCAGTAGATTGGATGACAGTAGCCAATAACACCTTAGCAAGATCCCATCTAAAGAGAATAAAGCAAAAAAGATAAAGGCAACAATAGCTATTCTGGACCAGCCACCTGATTGCTGCCAAAGGTGAAAGCAGCAGCCAAGCCCACTGTTCCAAGAATTTGCCGCATGAGAAAACACTAGCCAGTGCATCCATTCAACCAAATTCAACAGCAGAAATAGCATTACACCGGCCCACTACAAAGCAAAACAACTCTAACCACCAACCTCTTCAACTATCTTCAACCAAAAAAAGAAGACAGGAGAAAAAATGGAGGAGCGCTGGCCAATAGAAGAGGTGCCCCGTTCCATTGGCCAAACCATAAGCGATGCCATCAAAGGGCCGAGGCTCCTGGGGAAGCCTTAGGTTTTTTGGGTTTTTTTCTTTTTCTTTTTTTTTGGGTAAGTAATTAATTGCATTAAATTTAAAGAAAATGTACAAAGAGCTATGTTCTTAACCAAGTGTTTTGCCGACTTGGGGAAAGAAACATAGAAGCAGGGGAGACCCCTAAACCAATGACATCAGTCCTAATAATTTAATGTTTCATCGACAAGTATCTTGACTTGGGGATGACACATTATCTGCTGGGGCATACCCCGAGCAACTAGTACATTCAAAGGTACACAACGGCCTCTGAGAGGCCCACGTTCTACCTACTCAACAGAGAATGAAAAAAAAAAAAAAGTACAACACAGCCCAGAGGGAAAGCACCGCTTTCCAACCCCCTGAGACCAAAACGCACTCCGGCAAAGATCACTCCGGCACCATGCATTCCCAACGCAAAGAGCACTCCGGGTCAAGAAGCACTCCCGAAAAGAATCACTCCGTCACATTGCAGTCCGGCAAAACGCACTCCGGAAACTTCTTCCGCAAAAAAGCAATCCGGCATTTACCACACCGGAATGTGTAACACTCCGTCCCAAGCACTCCATCCTGCAAAAGCCACTCCGTCCCAGTCACTCCGGCGAACTGGCACACTGGAATATTGAACTCCGGACAAAATCACTCCGGCAAAATGAACTCCGGCCAAAAACACTCCCCTTTTTTTTTTCTTTTTGGGAGCCCATCGAGTTCACAGACACTATTCAAGCAGAGCCACTCCAGCACCTTGCGTTCCCAACGCAAAGAGCACTCCGGAACAAGCTGCACTCCGGAAAAGAAGCACTCCGTCACTATGCAGTAACGCACTCCGGAAACTCCCTCCGCAAAAATGCAAGCCGGCATTTACCACTCCGGATTGAGTAACACTCCGTCCCAAGCACTCCGTCCTGCAAAAGCCACTCCGTCCCAATCACTCCGGCTTACACGAGGAGCGGAACTGGCACATGGAATATTGTACTCCGGATAGATTCACTCCGGCAAAATGAACTCCGGCAAAAAAAAAAAAAAAAAACACTCCGGATTTTTTTTTTTTTGGAGCCCACCGAGTTCACAGACGCTATTCAAGCAGAGCCACTCCGGCACCTTGCGTTCCCAACGCAAAGAGCACTCCGGAACAAGCTGCACTCCGGAAAAGAAGCACTCCGTCACTATGCAGTAACGCACTCCGGAAACTCCCTCCACAAAAATGCAAGCCGGCATTTACCACTCCGGATTGAGTAACACTCCGTCCCAAGCACTCCGTCCTGCAAAAGCCACTCCGTCCCAATCACTCCGGCTTACACGAGGAGCGGAACTGGCACATGGAATATTGTACTCCGGATAGATTCACTCCGGCAAAAAAAACACTCCGGATTTTTTTTTTTTGGGAGCCCAATCAAGCAGGGCCACTCCGGACTCAACTCAACACATCACTCCGGCCTAAGAGGGAAACCACTCCGGCCAAAAACTCCATCGAATAGATGATGCTCCGGAAACAAGCACTCCGGTAAAATGTACTCCGGAAAAACCACTCTGGCAAAATGCACTGCGGCAGATTTCACTCCGCCAAATTTTACTCCGGTCAAAATCCACTGCAAATCACTTAGATTTACTGGCTTTAGCTTGCTTCGAGTTTTTTTTCTTAGCCCGATCAGGGCTACCAACGTATTTTTTTAAGATACGAGAGATAGGGCTGGGCATGATATCCGGATCGATAACAGACGCAGGATCCATCTCCGGAGTCACTCCATCAGGTGGAGGAATTGACATGACATGGCACTCAATATCTGCACTAGGAATGGGGCCATCATCCACAGGGACGTCCTCAGAAGCCGAGAATCCTAGCTTGGATCTACGGAACTTGACTGGATGACAGATATCACTACAGGGAGCCAACCTCCTGCGGTGAGGAGCACTACTGAGAGCCTCAGCTGACAAAACCTCAGGAGCAAACCGCACCCTCTTTAAGGATGAAGCCTGATCCAGGGCCAGATCCTCAAGCATCTCATCATCTGATACCATAGTAGCATCCTCAGTTGGTTCAGGATTCTCATCCGAGGATCCATAGACTGGGGCCGGTTCCTGAAGAGATCGATTGGCAAGCTCAGCTAGATCCACCCGACCATTAACAGGTGGAACCCGTATGTCAGAAGATGGAGCTTCCAAGTTGTATTTGCGGACGATCCGCGCAAAAGACTCCGGAGAAGAGTCGTCGACTCCATGAATTAGGCAGTCTACAAGGCCTGGAGCCCTGTCATCAGCTACGTGGCCATCTATGGGATCCAACAGAGTAGCAGCCTCAGCTGCCCCCAACCCATACGAACCTCCAGAGTCAATGACCGGAACAGGAAGTGGTATTTGTGGCAACATCATATCAGCATTTCCCACCACTGGGTGGACATCAAACACAGAGAGGGGTTCACAGTTCACAGCTAAGTCCACCTCAACCTATCCCCAAGAACAACAGCAACCTGAACAGATTGCGTAACCGGGACCGCAATCTGCCAAGGAAGGGGGCCAGGATCAGAAACGTTTACAAATGGTAGGTGAGCAGTGGGACAATCAGCTTTAGAAGGCTCCTCATCACAAGCCTCCACAATAAGGTCCAAATGCAACGAATCCGAACCACCATTCCCAATAGGGAGAGCCTCAGTAAAAGTCCCTTCACTTTGCTCTGGCTCACAAGATACTAGGGAGGCCCCATCAGCAGAGCATTCAACAGAGCCTGCCATAGCAGGGCCATATACAGGAAGCTGGGGGGGCAGTGAAGAAACCACATCTTCACTAACTGAACATTCACCATTGACAGAGCAACAATTCTGCAAAGCCATATCATCCCTACCATGATCAAGAGAGGACACACCATTCTACCAGGGAGCCCCGCATCAGGAACAGGAAACGGGGCCTTAGGCCGGACAATAGGCCTCTTCAATCTGCTCAGAGGGAAAATAACAGCCGGCTTTGAGTGATACTCAACATCAATCTCAACCACCTTTGAAGGTGCCGCCTCAAACGACAAAATCCTAATTTTTGCTGGTCGAGGATCATCATGTTTCAGCTCAACACAGACCCTGGCCACATGCACCCGATGCATAGAGGCAGTTTGGGGATCACACAGGATTGGTTTGCCTATCCTACTGGCAATCCAACTTAAACCCATTGGAGTCCGGAATTCAATAGGGACATTAGTCAGAGAAATCCACTCAGGGACAGACACGAGAGAATCAGAATCCAAGCACATGCCCGGAGACCACCTCTTGAGGAGGATAGGCGACTTTTTGAAGGCCCATGGTCCTCTAGCCAAGCAATTCTCCAGATGTAATACAGAGGCAAATTGAAAGAAAAACAAACCATTACCATTGACAGCAACGTGCCTCAACCCAAACCTAGCCCAAATTCTACGGGCGATGCCACTAACCGCCGAAAAGTGGGGAGGATTTCTAGGGAAAAAACCCACCAAAGTTGAGCCCCAAATTTCGGAGCATTGCTGCACAACCTCAGCAGGAGGTGGGGAAGGGTTGTCGACATCATCCGCAGAACAGGGAGCAAAATATTTAAGAGAGGCAAAAGATCGGGGACCCTGGTCCACAGCGATTTGAGCCCAAGATTTTGCAGAAGCAAGGACGGAAACAGGGTTTGAAGACGGGCCAGAATCATGAACAGATTTGGATGATACCTTGGCGTTAGGAGACTTTGCAGACGATAGAGACAAACCGCTATGAAGAGCACCAGATTCATCAGGAGAGAGGTGGGAAGGGGAAGCCGGCGGCGGTGGGGAACAGGAACCGGACTTCACGCCCTCAACCTGAGCTAAGAATCTGGCATCAGGGCCATCTGGAGGGGCCAGTGCTTTATCGGGCAGAGGCGGGAATTCATGCTCACCAAACGGAATCGACGCTGACAGAGGATGGAGCGAAGGGACCGGAAAACCTGGGTAAACGGGGTCCGAGACCGGGACAAGGCGAACCCCCATGAGGCCGGTCGAGGCCGGCTGCGGCGCCGCCAGAGCCGGGCGGGCAGCAGAAAGAGATCGAATTTGAATTTCAAAATTTAGAGAGAAGGAGGAGAACTTCTCTCTAGAACCCAACGGACCCCCATGGGCCAACGGACCCCCATGAACTTCTCTTTGAAGGTGTCCAAGAATCACACTCAAGGGCCAACGCCTTATTGGCACCCAAAAATTTCTTAGTGGAGTAAACACGACCCACTGAAATTTCAGCAGAAGACACACCCGGTTTTACATATTCGGATTCCACAAGCTTGAAAGAATCCAATCCATACTTTTTTGTTATACGACGTATAGAGATAGGAGTACACTCACTATCCGTATGAGATTCGGGGTCCGACCTATTGGGGAGAGCAATAGGGGGGCCACCCATTCTACCGGTTGCATTTGAAAGGCAAACCGATGGGCCGGGAGCTAAGGACAGCAAAAATGAATCCGATACCAAAGGCGGTGAAACCAGATTGGTCTCCTCAGCATCAGGAGAGGGATGGTTTATCATAACGGGATCACCCACCGGGCCAAGGACATCCACCTGGCCCTCATTGAAGGCCATCCTATAGGGCAGCCTGGCATTTGCAACATCCACAGAATTCAATTGATCCGGATTCAGCCCAGGACCGAGGATCGCAGCAGCAGATTTTTGATGCATACATGGAGTAGGGGATGCTGAATAAGAAGCCTGAGCATGAATCCGCTTATTCAACTGAGAGCAAACAGGATTCGGTAAAGTACAGGTGGTCAAATTGGGGTCATCCGAGGAGACCAATACAGAGACCACAGATGTAGTAAGCGCCTCCAATAGAGGAAGGCCCGGACCATGCACCGAAGGTTGGTTGAACATAGAGGGATCAACCTCCGTGCTCAGATCAGCAACAGGGCCGGGAGGACTAGTGGGCGGATTGGGGACATGCAAACAATCCTCCACAGAAGCCACAGATGCAGAAGACGTCTCTGGCTTAGGATGAGCCAAGTTGGGCAACACGCCCTTCAGGTCCAGGGAATCCGAATCAACACCTGACTTTAGGCCATTGCCGTGGAAGGAAGCATCAGATTTTTGGTGGTCTAGGCAAGTACTGCGACTTCCCCTAGTCCAGGAACCAGGCAAGTCCACCTCCACAATAGTGGCCACTACCCGTTCATTTGCAGAGCACTCTAAAATAATCTTGGACGGGAGCACCGAATCGGGAGAGATTTCGACACACACCCTAGCAGCTTGCAACTGTTCCATTTTGGCAGTAAACAGATCAAGGTGGAGAGGTTTACCCACCGCACTACTAATCCAACTGAGCCCAAGAGGGGTCCAGTATTCTGCCGGAACGTTTCTCAATCGTATCCAAACGGGAAATGATTTCAAATGTTCCTTAACCAACACCATACCCGGGAGCCAGCGCTTGAGAAAAAGAAGATTACCTCTAAAGGTCCAAGGGGCTCTGGCCAGGACCGCGTTTGAGTGTTCGTCAGATGAGAACCGAAAGAGAAAGAGTCCATTTGCAACCTCCGCAACATGACAGAGGCCAAATCTCTTCCAAATTCAACGAGCGATGTTGGCCACGACATGGAAATTGATTCCCTTTCCGGAGCAAAGGCCAAGTACGAAATCGACAGGATTTCCACACCAGGCGACGAAACAGGATGGGGAGAGAGAGAAGTCGCAAGCACAGGGGAATCGAGTGAAGATGACTGAGGACCCGAGTCATTGTGGAGGCAGGGAAGAGAGGAGGGGTCGAGAGCCACAGCCGTAGGGCCAGCCGGGGCCGTCAACGCCGCCGTCGGAGACGGGAGGAGCGCCATGGATCGTCGAAGATGGAGACACGAAAGGGCTTTTTTTTTTTTTGGTAAGTAAGTATTTTGGATTAAAGGGAGAAAAAAATTAAAAGATCGATACTTTATCTCCAAATGTTTTGACTTGGAGATAAAACATAAACGCTAGGGCATGCCCCGAGCCACTTGTACATCAAAAATATATAACAAAACTCTAGGAGGACAACGTACGACAGACTCAACAGAATATGAAATCTATTTAAAATATGATCACACATAATCAGTCGACTAGATCAACTCAGCAAAAGAGACCTTGCGTATTCCGGGCAGAGGAAATTGCACTCCGGCAAAAATGCACTCCAGCAGATTGCACTCCGGCAAAAATGCACTCCGGCAAATTTCACTCCGGCAAAATGCACTCCGGCAAATTGCACTCCGGAAAAATGCTCTCCGGCAAATTGTACTTCGGCAAAGTGCACTCCGGATTCAACTAACTCATGGCCACTCCGCCTATTGGCCACTCCGCCTATTAACCACTTCGGCCAATGAGGAACCAAAATCATCACTCAAAACCACTCCGGCCATTTAGCGACATATGAAGTCACCTCCTCACTGCAGCCCAGAGACAAAATCCCCAGCAATATTAGCAAATCAACATTGCAGAATCGAGCACCAAGGCAGCAGATTGACAGCCGGACCCCTCAATCCAAATCTATCTCAGCAAACAAGGCAACCACTACAGCCCAGCAATTCATACCAGCCATACAAATGGAATGAAAACTCAGCAGTGAATTTCCTCAGCATTCAATAGAGGGAACAGTGTACATAGAAAGGGCACAGCACAGACAGGGGCATCAATACGGGAGCAGTTGAAACCCAGATCCAAGGTCAACAAATCTCCAGTAGCTATACCCAATATCAGCCAACACCCAATCCATCCTCAGCAACAAAATCCCCATGTACCAATAGCCACAAGAGGACAGCAGCAGCATAATGGCCAAAGACCACTGCCACCTATTGTAAATCTGCAAGGCAGCTACCATCACCAAGCACACACCCTCCAGGAGACACGGAAGGGCAGATTTCAAATTTGAAATCGAGGAGAGAAGAGAGAGTTTCTCTCTCTAGAAAGACAAAGTAGGCACTTTTCTAATCTAATCGATGGGAGACAGAGTAAATGGATGGCCTTAAGCTATTGGCATAAATCGTAGCAATATATTCGTGGTTACCGGACGAAGGTAACCCTTCCTCAAGTTGGTATTATTTATCTTTGGTTCTCTGATTTTGTGCATACTTTGTATTTCTGCAAGTATTTGGGTAGACTGTGATTCAAGATACGTGGTTTTGCCCACGGATGGGTAATAGAAATGTCTCGTACGTACTAATGTGTTAAGCCTCGTAACAATGACTTACCAAAAAAAAAAAAGCCTCGTAACAATGTTTATATTTATATGTTATGGTTTTGATATTTACTTTGATTTCAGCATATGATATATGAGATTTAGCTGAGCCACGGCAGACCAAGAGACAGGGTTGGCGCTAGCATCAGAGGCCGGCTGAAATCTGGAAATAGAGGCTTCTGGCATGGCTTTGTGCTCGACCACAGCAACACCATCGAGCCTGGGCATGAGGCCATGGCTAATCGCAATCTCTCCACATGGAGTGCTATCCACGAAGGGCGTCCTTCCAGTGTCCTAAGCCATGGAGACAGAGTCATCTGGCATGGAAAAATGCACAGACACAGACACAAGAGAGAAAAGCTCTGCCTTCTCTCTAGAAATTCGAATATGCCTGCCTCCTCGTCTTGCCGGCTATGGCCGGGCCCCTGAGGGCATCTCCGGGTTCATCCCAGATATCCAAGCCGCCTTCTAAGCACATTCCTCCCTCTTCGCTGGAGGCATCTGTTGTCCCCGAGTCTTCTAGATCCCTGCCCTCTTCGACTGAATCTCGTTGCTCGGTAGTGCACAATCTTTCTTCTCCCCCTCCGTCTGAGAGCTGTGTGCCACCAGCGTCCCACAAAGCTTCTGGAGATGTGGCCACAGGTATTAATTCCTCATCCCAAACCTCCTCTGTCACTTGCCTTGAAAGCTTGCGAGGTCGTTCAAAGATGTCTTGGACCAATTTAGTTCAGAAGAAAGATGTGTGTCCCCAGTCTTCTCTGAAAATTTTCCCTCCGCTAAAAGGGGATGGCGATGTAGTTGAAATTTCTCCTCCTACTGGTGTGGGCGCCGTCTCATTGTCGGCGCCGGCATGGTCGGCTCCCCTGGGGCTCCGTCAAGCCCAGCTGGGTATCCCTGCCTCTCTCTGTCTCCTGAATTCTCCCCGTTGGTTCTATCTTCAATCTCACTCCCCACCCATTCCTCCCACCCCTTCCCTCCACTACAGAAGGATGCTCTGATTCCGTCCCCTGCCCCTGATGCCCTTTTCTTAGAGTCCGTCAAGAATCTGGTGTGCTCTCCCTATGAGCCGGATGCCAGGGTCGCCGACGGGTGTAAGGGGTTGCCACGCATCGAGCCTTCGGAGAGTTTGGTCTCAGTGCTGGGGTCTTCAGGTGCTGCGTTTGAGCAAGCAGGTAAACCTGTGACTTTACATTCTCTGCCCGGTATTATTCAGCTTCCTTCAGGTACTGATGTGGATTCCGATCCTTTGATTCAAAAGTCGGGGGTTATCCAGACTTCCCCCACTTCATGGGCTGATATAGTGCATTGCAATGGAAATGCTCATTCTCCTCCTCTAAGATATTACCCCCCCTCAATTCATAGATGGAGATGTTGTCTCCATTTGTCCACCTCCTGCTGATGTTATTCAACAGTTCCACGATTTCTGGGGAGCTACTTTGGTGGGTTACTTTTACGAGAAATCGCTTCCCTTTCAGGCAGTTAATTCTATTGCTCGCAAGATATGGTCTAATTCGGGCTTTGTCATGTTGCTGGGAATGAAAAGGGTTTCTTTTTTTTTTTCAGGTTTAAATCAGTTGAAAAACTAAATGAGTGTCTATCAAACGGGCCGACGCGGGAGTTGGCGGAGTGGTTAAACACACGGAAGTGTGCCTCCCCCACTCGGGTTCGATTCCCCGCTAAAGCATAAGTGGTACTGAGCCTCCCAAAAAATCCTTTGGGATTTCTGGGTTATGGGGCCGCGAAGCGGTGGGGCCAGTCACTATAAAAAGCTTACCCTTGACACAGTTTTAGTTGGGCTGCTTCTTTGCCCGATGCCCAATCAGAACTTGAAGCTGATCATGGTGCAGATTTACTGGGCAGTTGCCAGTTTATGCTGAAGCTGGGCTTGGTTGCACTGCAAGATCTGGCCTGGTGTTGCTGGAGGCTGAACAGCAAGCTGTGCTTGCAATGTTGGCGGTTTTGTGCCTCCTTTTATGCTTGCAATTGGTTTTAGCGAGCTCTTTGAAGCCTCTGTTCTTTGGCAGTGCACTGGATGTGGCATTAGGGCAGATGTGCTTTTGTTCATATGCTGCAAGTGTTGATGGTGGTTGCTGGGAGTAGCTGGCCCACTGGTTGCTGATGGCTGAGTTGAAGCAGTGAATGGTGTCCCCATTTGGTTGCTCCTTGGTGGCATGTATGCATGTTTTTTAATTTGTTATGTTATTGGGCTGAGTAGACTTTGGCCGATTTAGGAAATGCTCATCATTTTGATGTTTTTGTTGTACTCAGTGGCTGGGGGAATGCCCTAACTTTTAATGTCTTATCTCCCTGTTAAAATACTTGGAGATAATGCATTGTTTTTATAAATTTTTTCTCCCATAAATCCAAAATTCTTACTTACCAAAAAAAAAAAAAAAAGTCTATCAAACGGGCCTTGGGTCTTTGGTCGGAGATCTTTGTTTCTTTCTAGATGGATGCCTGGTATGGCTCTCACAAAGGAATCCCATAAAAGGTTCCCCGTCTGGATCACTTTGTCCAATATTCCGATTGAATATTGGACCCCCTTAGGTCTAAGTTGGATTGCTAGTGGAATTGGAAAGCCAATCCAGTTGGATCCTAGCACTGCTAGAATGGATCGAGTGCAATTCGCCAGAATTTGTGTCGAATTGGGTAGGGATGACCTTCTCCCCACAAAAATCAGATTAAAATCTGGAACCACTATGATTGAGGTGGTGGTAAAATATGCATGGAGGCCGGTGCGTCGAGTGTCTGGCCAAAATGCCAGACATAGTAACCATGGTGAGGTAAAGGCTGGTCATCAGAAACCACCACTGCTAGAAGCCCCTTCAGTTGATCTCAAATCACGAAAGACAAATCAGATGGTGGATGATTCAGCTGAGGTGATTCACAAATTTCCTGAATGTAAGGACAACCTGGCTGAAGTGGTCCATATACAGCCACTGAATAGTTGGTTTCCTGTGGAGATGCTGCACTGCTTTCATTCCGAAGGCAGCTGCCCTGATATGTCCATGTAACTGATCCTAGCTGATAAGACAGTAGTTAGAACTCCCACGGCCTCAGAAACTGATTTGCATATAGGTCCTCCTAGTGTGTTGGTCTGCGGTGACCCTGCTCATGTTCCAGGCTCATTGGCAGTGGTGCACGTGGTTCCTGTTGTTTTTGAGGCTCAGGACTCAATCAGGTTGGTTGGTCCAACCGGGTGCTGTAAGGAGGGTTCTTCTGAGGAGGCCTGCAGTGATGCCCTATCTGGCGATGATGTCTCCTCTGTTCACCCTGTGTTGGATGTGGCTGCCAATGCATTTGATTAGCTCGAAGGGTCTCCAGGTGAGGCTCTTTCTGCTCAGGATTGCCTAAATTATGGGGTCGATGACTCAACCCCTGACTCAATCGCGAGGCTAGTCCGCAAGTACTCTCTGGATGATGTACCTCGAACAGGCGTTCCCATGGATCCAAAAGATGACAAATGAAGACATTGTGTATGAAAGGAGCTGATTGATGCATCATTGATGCTGGCCTAGCCATTATACACATTGATGGATGCTGCACACGTGATTTGATAAATGTCTCAACATCCCCAGATATGGATTTCTGATTGACATGATGAGTTCCTTCACTCAAAGAGATCCGCGACGGTTTAGTTTTTTTCTCCGTAACCTAGATGAGCATTGCTTTTCTGTTTTTTGTACGTTTTCTTGAATTGGTTTATGGTAATGCTCAGGGTATGCCCTAGCGTGTTGTTCTACCTCTAAGTTGGCAAAACATTTGGAGGTTGAACATCGTTCTGTAATTTTTATTTAATTTAATCTCATCTTACTTACCAAAAAAAATACCTCACAAAGTGAGCCCGAGGGGTTCACTGGCTGATGGTCAGCTTGGTGAGGCTCAGGTTGACATTCAAGATGATCTGATCTCGGTTCCCTTGTCATGCTGTTCGGTTGTGGAAACTAAGGCAACAGTGGCAGATGAATGTTGCCCTGTTAAAAACTATACTCAGTCCAATGTGGATTCGGATGTAGGTGATGGGGGTTTTGATCCATTGTCCCTTGCCATTATGATGTTGATTAAGGAAAAAGCTTTTCGGCATTCTCTTAATGCCCTCACCCCGGAGCACAGAAACTTAGTATTACTTTTTCTAGATAACTGTTGGATTAATTTAACTGATCAAATTAGGGATGTGTTCGCATCATCCTTTCCACTTGATGGGGCAATGCTCCTCAGCTCTGTTGGAGCTCCTTTTGAAGCACTTAGGGTATCAGTGCTAGCACATCTACACATTGACTCCTTAAATCTGGATGAGAAGCAGATAATTTTTGAATTTCTAAGTTCCTTACTGAACTTGATATCGGTTTCTCAACTTGATCACTTTAGCAATTTGGATGAATTAGTGGCGGGATTCCACAACTTCCATTCAATTAATATGGATGGGCAACAGGAGTCGGAGGTGATCCAAAAACAAACCCAATGTGTGCATGATGGTATTTGGAGCCAAGCCAAATCAAAGAGGAAGCGGAAAAAAGGCTCTAAGATCTCTCATGGCTGTCCAGGCAAGGGTTGATAGGATCTTCAGGCTGTCCAGGAGTGTCTCGCTGTTGACTGTTGATGCCTCTGGTTTTCGTAAGCTGTGGGGCAGTTGTCTAGCTAGGCAGTGCTTGGTTTGTTTCAGCTTGTGCTGTGAATTGGCCTGAAGAAAAAAAAAATTCAGGTCCACTTTAGAATTTTTGTTATGTTTTTGCTGGCATTATTTGGCTTTTGCTTGGCTGATATGTGGCTCAGGTGATGGATATACTGTTGTGGTGCCTATGCCCTGGGTTGGTGCATAATGCCTGGCAGATCTATTTGATGTTGCTCTGGTCCCTGGGTCTGCTGAATGTATGAGTGCTGTTGCTTTGATCTTGCAGTGGTTGCCTCTGTTGTTTGAACATTGAGTGGGGTTGTACTGGAGATCTAATGCTGCTGTGGCTGGTGCACCTGGTTGTGGACTGGGGTATTCGCTCTGTTGTTGATGTTCCATCTGATGGGGCCTCGGTGCTTTGGCTTTGCTTTACCTGTATGATTATACTGCGGTTGCCTTTGTATTTGAACACTGTGTGGAATGTATTGGAGTACCTCATGTTTTAAGGCCACTGTGCTGTCCCTGGTTGTGACTGCAGCTGTCCAGATAGGCAGTGTTTTATGTGGCATATTGGCCCTGCTAGTTGTGTGGTGATTCCTGTGGCATTAGCTGAAGCCTGTTGGTCTTTCTATGCTGCCGTCCTTTACAGATTGCTTGATGGAATAGGAAGGATAGAAGCTGAATGCTGATGCTGTAAAGTAGGAGCTAGCTTTTTTTTTTTTTTGGTAAGCAAATATTTTGGATTAATTGGAGAAAAAATTACAAATTTAATGTTTTATCGCCAAGTATCTTGACTTGGGGATGAAACATTATCTGCTGGGGCATACCCCGAGCAGCTAGCTCCATATGTGAAATTTTTATCTACTATTTTTTCTTGGAACGGTGGAAGGTTTGGATGTGAGGAAAAGAAGTAGCTGCTGCTGTTTGTAGATATTTGAGGTTTCCTAGCATCAGCTGCTGCTGATGCAGCTGCGTGCTTGGGGAAATAACAAATGTGCTACTGATGGCTTGGCTGGTAGTGGAGTGGTGGGGTTTGCCATGGTGCTGCTAATGTCTGTGCAGCAGTCCTTCAGACCCATATGGTGTAGGGACTAGACCCAGATGGAGTTGATGTTTGCTGGCCACTTTTCTGTCCCTGTTTCTGTATTGTGGGAGTAGTTTGCTTGGTTTTAGGCTGCTGTTTTATGGAGCTCCCGTTAGTGTTGTTTTTCTTGTTGAAAATGTTTCTTTTGGTGTGTTTTTGTTAGTGGGCCAGGGAGCATACGGTCGGTTTAGGTGATGTTCATCTAGATGTTATTTTTTAGCTTTCTTACACTCGGTTCATGATATGTTCATGGTGATGCTCGGGGTATACCCTAACTCGTTGTTCTAATTCTAAGTTGGCAAAACACTTGGAATTAGAACATCGTTTTTTTTGTAATTTTCATTCATTTTAATTCATTTTACTTACCAAAAAGAAAAAAGAAATTTCTCCTCCTTTTGGACTTTCTGGTACGCCCTTTCCTGCCAGTTCTGTTCCTTGGCAGCAGCCTGACACTAGGGCCCTTAAAGGTTCTGCCCCATTGCCTCCTGTTGAGAAGACCGGAGCTATTTTCCAACCTAAATCAATTTTAAAACATCCCAAGGGGCCTAAGAGAAGACAATCCCCTACATCCAATCCCCATGGTTAATGTCGCTGTATGGAATATCCGTGGACTTAATGGGCCAATCAAAGCCCATGAAGTCAAGAATGCCATTCGGTCCTCCCGTTGCTCTATTTTTGGCCTTGTGGAGACCAGGGTTAGAGAAAATAAGGTATCTCATATCTCTAATATGTTGATGCCTTCTTGGAAGTGGGCGATGGATTACTCGGAAAGCCCTTCTGGTCGAATCTGGATTGGATGGGATGATTCCTTTGTTGCTTTAGACATCATTTCCAAATCTGACCAATTCATGCATTGTAGAGTTTTTTCTAGGAGCAATAATTCATCTTTTCTCATCACTTTTATTTATGCTTCTAACTCTGAAATTATTAGGAGGACTCTATGGGATGATCTCCGTTCCATCCACAGCCTGGCTTCAGGAGTCCCTTGGGTTGTTATGGGTGATTTTAATGCTATTAGAGCGCCTGCTGAAAATCTTGGGGGTTGCTAGTATGGCAACAGTGCTAGGGACCTTGACAATTGCCTCAAGGACTGTGACCTCCATGATTTGAGTTATGATGGCTCTTTTTTCACCTGGAATGATGGTAGGGACCCTGGATCCCGCATCTTCCGTAAGCTTGACAGAGTGGTGGTTAATGGCCCCTGGCTGGCGGAGCTCCATTACAAAGCCTCCTTCCACCCCCCTCGCCTCTCGGACCACTCTCCCTGTTTCTTATTCCCCTCTTCTATGAGGCCCACCAAAGCTGGATGCTTCCGGTTTAACAACTTCCTCACTTGTCATCCTGCGTTCATTCCTGCTATTCGGAACTGCTGGTCCATTCCGATTCAGGGTGTCCCCATGTATCGGGTGGTGTCTAAACTGAGGCTTGTCAAGCTGAAAATGAAAGAGCTTAATCGTGACCTTGGGAATGTTGGCGAGGCCGTCGCTCGCTCGAGAGAGGCCCTTGAGGAGTTCCAAAGGAGTGCCCCGTATGTTGTTCCCCCCTGGGGCTTTTGAGGAGGAACGCCTTTTATCGGATTATCGATGTGCGATCAGAAATGAACTCGATTTCTTTCAACAAAAAGCGAAAATTTGTTGGCTCAGGAATGGTGACGAGTGTACAAAATATTTTTTCCATTCAATTGCTGGCAACCGTAACACGAACCGCATTCTCTCCCTAACTAAAGATGATGGATCTGTCTCGAGTTGCCTGGAGGAAGTCCAGCACCTCTTCA
>JAODPA010127078.1:0-17316 GCA_025585075.1 Nepenthes mirabilis
ATGAGTTTGGTTATCATATCAAGTTAAACATGGACCAAGTGGGAGAATATAGGCTTCAGCATCCGGCCCATTAGCTGAATCCGGCCCGTTAGCCGAGTGAGCCGCAAGCCAAGCCGTGAAGTCGACTTAATCAAGCCGTTTCCGAGCCGAATTCGAGCCGCAGAAGGGTTTCGTTTCGTTTCATCTTCCTCGACTTATTCATCACTATTTGTCGTTTAACTCAGTTAATTGCTGAAGTATTAATGGTCCATTTTGTGGTGATAACTCTCCCATTAACTCAATTATCAATTATCAGCCGGTTTAAGTTGGAAACGCACAGTTGTGGTGAATGATGGTTTCGCCTATAAATTGAACCTTCTGGTTTTGTCCTTAGTACTCAACTCAATCATTACACCATCTAAAGGAGTGAAGGAGTGTCCAGAAGTTCGAAACCGATTCGAATTTCACGTTCAAAAACAAAGCACGCAAATGGCAGGAGGTATAAAAATCGATTCAATATTTCGCTTTAATGGTTGTTCTAGCCACATAATTTACCTACAAACCTACCTTATTATTTGAAAAACTTATTTTGAAAAAAACAGTCAAAAAATAATAAACAGAAAAAGTCTAACAACATCTTAAAAAGTTATTTGATTGAAATATGTATTATTTTAAACAGAGTCTAAAATTAAATAATTCCAAGATAAAATCTAAATTATAGGGAGTTTTTAAATATTTAGAATATAATCAATTAATGTTGTCACGGTGCCATCAAGATTTGATGACATTGAGCAAAGAAAAACTATTTCAAATTAAATATTACCGTTGCAATATGTGAGAGGAATCAGGAGGAGGGAAATAGCGAGCACTGCTACAACCTGTGAAGTTCTGCGCAGAGGCAGAGATGAAGAAGACGACGAACTGGAGGAACGAATGGAAGAGAGGACGAACGCAAGGCTGGTCATTCCATTTCAGTTGAAAGAAATTACAAATCCCTTCTGCCTTTTTAAAATACAAGGAAGTAAAAAAAATTAGAAACGAGAAAATGGAAAGAAAAAATAATAGGGGAAAGAAAAATAATGGGAAAAAAATAGAAAGAGGAAAAAATACACAAATATATATACATTATGCTATATTTCCTATTATGCTTTATTTCTTCCTATTATACTATATTTCCTAATACCCCCTGCAATGTGGAGCATATATATTGATTATGCCCAACTTGGATAAGTGAATCTTCAAACGGTGTGTTGGCAAAAATCTTAGTGAACATGTCGACAAGTTGATTATGAGTGGTCACATAGTGAGTTTGAATACTTTCGTCTAGAATTTTGTCACGAACCAAATGACAATCCAGCTCAATGTGCTTGGTCCGTTCATGGAAAACAGGATTGGCAGATATGTGCAGAGCAGCTTGATTGTCGCAGTAGAGGTCAGCGACGTGAGAGTGTGGTATCCGCAAATCAAGTAAGATATAACGGAGCCAAGATAGTTCGCAGCAAGTGGTAGCCATGAATCGATATTCTGCTTCCGCAGAGGAGCGAGAAATAACTGATTGTTTCTTGCACTTTCAGGAGATAAGAGAGTTCCCAATGAAGATGCAGTAGCCAGTGATAGATCTTCGAGTATCAAGACATGAAGCCCAATATGCATCACAAAAAGCTCGAAGTTGAACGTTAGAAGTGGAAGAGAATAATATACCTTGTCCCGGATTCTGTTTAAGGTATCGCAGTACTTGATAAGCTGCATTCATATGACTAGATGTCGGTCAAGTCATGAATTGACTCAAAATGTGGACGGCGTAACATATATCGAGTCTTGTGATTGTTAGATAGAGGAGCCTGCCAATCAGTCTTCGGTAGATATTAGGATCTTGCAAAATAGTTCCAGTTTATTTACTCAGTTTTACATTTTGGTCCATTGGGAGTTTAAGGGGTTTGCAACCATGGGAACCAGAATCTGCTAAAATATCAAGTGCATATTTTCTCTGACATATATGGATGCCTGTCGATGATCGTACAACTTCTATCCCAAGGAAATATCATAAAACACCGAGATCTTTAATTTTGAAGGCACGATTAAGAAATGATTTAACAGAATGAATGGGATCTAAAGAACTACTAGCCACAATGATGTCATCAACATTTACAAGTAACACAGTAAAGGATTGATCATCTTTTTTGGTAAATAGGCTATAATCAGCTTTGGATTGGGTGAAGCCAAAAGTAATGAGGGATGTAGACAGCTTGGAGTACCACTGCCTAGAGGCCTGTTTAAGGCCATATATACTTTTTAACAGTCTACAAACTTGATTGGGTTTCCCTTTAGTGTATTCGGGAAGTTTCTACATATAGATCTTTTCATTTAAACCTCCGTGTAGAAAGAGGTTGTTAACATCAAAGTGGTACAGGTGCCACCCTTTGATGGCCGCCATTGCTAAGAGACATCGTACTATAGTTAGTTTGGTAATAGGGGAAAAGGTTTCATGATAGTCTATCCCTTCTTGTTGTATATATCCCTTTGCAACTAATCTATATTTGTATCTCTCAATACTTCTATCACTATTAAACTTTAATTTAAAAATATATCGGCAGCCAATAGTTTTCTTACCGGAGGGTAAGTCAGTAATGATCCATGTCTTATTTTGCTCCAACGCGTTCAATTCATTTTCAATGACTTCACGCCATTTTTCATTACGAATGGCTTGGGCATATGTTTGTGGTTCACTGTGAGATATTATGGTAGCTGAAAAATGTCCAAAGGTGGGAGATAATTTTTGGTATGATATATGATTTGCAATTGGATACGGTTTACTTGGAGGTGTTTAGACGTTTGATCCATTAGGCGAAGTCTGAGATACTTGGTGACAATGAAATTCCTTCAGGTATTCGGGCGCTTTACGAACTCTAGTGGTTCTTCGAACGGGTATTTGACTAATTGTAGTAGACTGGACATCATTCGATGCATTTGGTTCGGAATAATCGTTGATCAGTTGTTCCTGGTCCTGATTGTGGATAGGAACGGTGGAAATCTCTTCATTATCTTCGGTCATAGGTTCAACTACAGGATTAAAAAGAGAATCTTATAAGTTGGAAGGCACCAGTTGTGTTTGCCATAATTGTTCATTATTGGTAGTAGACGGTTCTAATGAGGATGCATCGGGTTGAATATTGGAGCTTTGGTCAATGTCGTTGTTCCGAAAAGGAAATACATTTTCATGAAAAATCACATCTCTTGAATAAAATGTAGCATAGCTATTTAAGTCGATTAATTTATATTCTTTGACACCAAATGGATAGCCTAGGAAGACGCATTTTCTACTTCTAGGATCAAACTTGGTACGGCTATGGGAGATGGTGGAAGCAAAGCACAAGCAACCAAATATGCGGAGGTTGTCATAGTTGGATTTGACTCCAAATAGAATTTCATATGGAGTCTTATTTTCAAGTAATGGAGTGGGAATTCTGTTGATGATGTGTGCAGCGGTAAGTATACAATCACTCCGAAATTTCAAAGGAAGTCCCGATTGAAATCTAATAGCTCTAGTGACATTCAATAAATGTTGGTGTTTGCGTTCAACGACACCGTTTTCCTGAGGTGTTTTTACACAACTACGTTGGTGAATAACACCTCTTTTACTGTAAAAGTCTCCCAGTCTGAATTCAGTTCCATTATCGCTACGAATCACTTTGATTTTGACATTAAATTGTGCGGCAACCAAATTGTAGAAGGCTTCCAAACACAATTTTGTATCCGATTTTTGTTTTAGAAGGTAAATCCAGGTGCTTCTGGAAAAATCATCAACGATAGTTAAGAAGTATTTATATCCCTCATAAGATACCTCGGAACATGGTCCCCATAAGTCACAATACGCCACGTCGAATAAAGTGTGTGACTTATGGGTGTTGGGAGAAAAAGGAAGGCGACGCTGCTTGGCCATGTGGCAAATAGAATAGGGATTATTATTAATAGAATGCATTGCTCCTTTTACAAGGGGATCACTTATTAATTACATCCTAGAATACGAAATATGACTTAATCGAGAACGCCATAGATCAGAAGACAATGAAGCAAAATTAATAGAGGGCTCCTTGCAGAATTTGGAGAGAAGGCTCTGTAAAGAATTGGGATCAATTTTCTTATTCATCAGATAATATAAACTATTTTTCTCTTCACCCATCCCAATCATTGTCCAAGTAGTAAGGTCCTGAATCAAACAAATATCAGAAAAAAAAACATACAGTAATTAAGTATATCAGTTAGTCATTTTACGGAAATTAAATTAAAGGTGAAAGAAACAACAAAAAGAATATTTTGCAACGTTAGCTTATTAGTAATTCTAATGTTTCCAATATGAGAAACAGATACTTTACTTCCATCCGGAAGTTTGACAGAGTATGAAATTTGGACCTTGTTATGAACATATAATGAGGGATCGCATATCATAGGATCTGTGACCCCAATATCCAGAATCCACACATGTTGATTATTATCATGATGTTTATGGATGGGAGAAACAGTGGAGATATTACCGGTCATGTTGGCAGCCTTCGACTGCCCGATTATTGAGTCGAACACAGGCTGTATCGTCTTGGCAGCAGCATCCTTTGATTGAATCAATTCCATGAGTTGCTTAAATTGGTCTTTAGTCAGCGCAACACTATCATCAGTGTTTCTTTCTTAATCGGTGTGGTTTTTAAAGCTTGACAAATTGGCAGAGGAAATGATATTCCCAATTTTGCTGTGTGACTTGTGGTTAGGGGAAAGCCATGCAGTAGGTAACAATTTTTAACCACATGCCCGGTTTTGTTACAGTAGGAGCATATGGGAGCATTAGCATCACCGTTTTTGAAGCACTGCTGTACAGAGTGCCCAGCAATCTTACAATAAACGCAAAAAGGCCAGTCTTTCTTGACATGGTAATTCGTTTTCGCATTATTTTTGAAAGAGCTCAGGTTTCTTTTGGCTGTTAACGCCACGATGTTCAAATTCTGGGTAACAGACAGCATTTGATGCTGCTGTTCTTGTTGCTGAATGACCGAGAATACTCGGTTAATAGAGGGAAGAGGGTCCATCATCATGATTTGGTCCCGGGCATTAGAGTAGGAATCGTTTAATCCCATCAAAAATTGTATAACACAATCTTGTTGGTATTTGTCAGCAAAGATTTTCATCTTGCCGCAATCACAATTTGGGAGAGGATCATAAATCAAGAGTTCATCCCACAAAGTTTTGAGCTTACCGTAGTACACGCTCACGGGATCTTGTTCTTGCAACAAGCTAGCCAACAATTTCTTCAATTGAAAAATCCGTGGCCCATTCTGTTGGGTAAAACGGTCGCGAAGCTCATTCCAGATCTCGAATGCATCATCAACGAAGACAACACTTGATTTAATCGATGGGCTAACCGAGTTTTGGATCTAGGAGACAACCATATCGTTGCAACGCCCCCAAATTTCAAAAAGCGGATCGCTTAAGTCACTCGATTTGTAAATAGTGCCCTCGATGAACTGAAGCTTATTTTTGGCTCTCAAGGCTCGACGCATGGCTCTGAACCACTTCGCATAGTTGTCAGCGGTGAGTAAATCAGTGACAAGAGTAATGGCAGGGTTGTCACTGACTTCCAGTCAGTAGGGATTCGTGAGATCTGTGAGGGTTTGGAGACGCATATGTTCTTGTGAATGGACAATAGATGGGTTGGCTGTGTTTGATGTGGTTTCGAGCGAAGTTGGTGGAGACCTATGGCGCTCTGATACCATGTGAAGTTCTGCGCAGAAGCAGAGATGAAGAAGACGGCGAACTGGAGGAACGAAGGGAAGAGAGGACGAACGCAAGGCTAGTTATTCCATTTCAGTTGAGACAAATTACAAATCCCTTCTGCCTTTTTATAATACAAGGAAGGGAAAAAATTAGAAATGAGAAAATGAAAAGAAAAAATAACAGGGGAAAGAAAAATAATGGGACAAAAATAGAAAGAGGAAAAAATACACAAATATATATACATTATGATGCGCACCTGGATCCGACTTCGAACAGATTTGGATTCTTCTGGATGATCTGAACCGGCTCCGTTCACTGAGTGTTAATCCTGCACACCACTAAAATGAACGAGAGGTCAGCGTTTCTGGCGGGGTGTAATCCCACCGAAAATACTCCGACGCTCAAGTCAGTAAAATAGCCTTCAATGGAAGGAACTGAAAAATAGAGAGAGCAATGGGAGAGGGGAAGAGAGTGCTTTGTTCCAGATGTCAGAGTGGCGTAGGGCCTTTCTCGTATCTGGATAGTGGGAAGGCAGAGAACGGCCGTAAAGACTCGTTCGTTGCCTTGGAGTTTGATTGTATTTGAGAGTTTGGCTGCCGGGAGCCCAAGATTGATCCCCAGAACACTTAGAGTTTTCTGTGTTAATGCAGTTGTCAAAGAGAGTCTATTAGAAAGCATCCAAGATCGTGTCCCAAAAGCATCCAAGGGAGCGTGCGCTAGATGGTGAATCCAGGGCCTCTTTTATGGCAAAGATGGCGATCCTCCTTCTTTGGAAGGAGCGATCCTCTCTATGATCTGCTGCTGGCCTTCCTTTTGGAAGCTGATGCTTGTTGTCCAATTGTGGAGGATTGTTTCCTTGTGAGACGGCTGTCCACCTTCCAAACTGATTTCTTTCATTCTCAGCATGTTACCGTTGAGGTGCCTTGGCTGGCAAGGAATCGGGCGCCTTCCTTATATGGGAGGTGTCAAGATTACTGATATCTCTTTTGGCGCCAGTTGAAATCGTGGGACACGCATGGAAAGCTGTGATTGACAGTCTGATGAGTGGCGGGCCCAAACGGAGCAGGCCCATCACTGTAGAAAGGCGTCCTTTGGGCCCATTGAGCAGGGCGTAGACAGTCAACGTCTGCGTTGACCGTCAGTGTGTCGTTCACCTTCGTGGAGAACGAAGGGAGAGTGGCTGGCGATCAACTGATGGGCTGTGGGTCAGAATGAAATAGGCCCATCACTGTAGCCCAACAAAACTGGTGAACGCTGAGTTGCCCGTTTATGATTAAGTTGGCCGCCAGGACGGTCAACGGCAACGTTGACCGTCTTCGGGCCTTCCTGTTTCTGGGCCCATCTTCTTACTGGGCCGTCAGAAATGTTGACTGGCCTTTCTGGGCTTCTGTTGACCTTTCTTTGGGCCAGCCCATTACTGGTGTACCCATCACTAGCCCCCCATGCTGGTGGTCAGATTTCTGGCCTCCAGCATGTTTATGATGGGATGCCTTTTCTTGCTTTGAGAATATCGTGGGAATTCCTAAAAAGCGTGAAGGAGAGTTTGACCGGAATTGCTGACCGTTTTGGCCAATCCCGGAGTACCAGAATTGTTGACCGTCCTGGTCAATTCCGGAGTTCCAGAATTGTTGACCGTCCTGGTCAATTCCGGAGTTCCAGAATTGTTGACCGTCCTGGCCAATTCCGGAGTTCCAGAATTGTTGACCGTCCTGGCCAATTCTGGAGTTCCAGAATTGTTGACCATCCTGGCCAATTCTGGGAATAATTTCTGCCAGCTTTTGGCTGGACTACAAGGCAGAAATCGACATGTGTCTTCCTTTGGTTGGGCGAAGATCCTGGTCATTAATGCGCCAGAGATCCGTCCTTTTGTAGGGCCAATTGGAGAAGCGACACGTGGCAGTCTCGACGATGTCATTTATGAGGGGTTTCTGCATCAGAGCCCGTCCTTTTGAGGATCAAATGAGGAAGTGATGCGTGGCGGGACTGACGGTTTCCTTTGCATGCTTGGCGCTTAAGTTTCCCGTCCGTTTTTTAAAATCAGTTACGCTTCCAGACCTTCGTCCTCTTCGTTCTTATTTCTCAGACGCACCCTCAAAAGAAACCCTAAAGCTTCTTCTGATCATGGCTTCCGTGGTGGATTTCTCATCCGATCTGAGAGAGAACGACATTAAGGCTTTGTGCGTCGAGTTCAACATTCCTAAAGGGACAGCCTGGAAGGTTCCTGGCAAAGACGACACAGCCCTTTCTCCACCGGTGGGCTACATTACTGTTTACAAGGCTCACCTGAGGAGTGGCCTCCGTCTGCCTTTGCCGGAGGAGTTTCAATCGATCATGGTGGCTCTACAAGTACCCATCGCCCAGCTTCATGCCAACGCGGTGAGGTACATTTGCACTTTATGTATTTTTGCCCAGAAGCTTGACCAGAGATTTAGGATGTCCAGCCTTAAGGTTATATTTAAGGTGACCCAGGAGGCGGAGTGAATTTCACTCAGCCCCCGTACTGGGATAAAAATAAATAAGGCCATTCACGACTCCCTGAAGAAGTGAAAAAATCGGTTCTTCTTTGTTAAAGTGGGAGAGAAGTGGCCACTTGCGAGAAACTGGGGTAAGGTCCCAGAGGTGCACCTTGGTACACCGTCTGCGACAGAGGTCTCTGCCTATGCCTGGTTGACCAAGGCCATACGGCTTAACCCTGACGAGTTTAGAAGGGACTTCTTGGTCTCTCGGGAGGAGACCAAGAAAGCTAAATGGGGATCGCCGTCCCCGGTCCGGAAGCCGCACCCTCCGATTAAAATGGTGAGGCCTGAAGACTCAAGGGGTGTGATCATCCGCCCAAGGCCGTCGGAGGAAGCCACTGAGAGGGTGACTGGCACGCCCTCATCTTCCTCTTCGCAGATTGATCCTGTGGCTGCTGGGATCTGTGGCGGGCCCGGCAGCACTTCTGGAGCGGAGAGGTCCGTTGAGGACAGGCCGGCGGATGCCGGAGGAGTTATTTTGGCCCAGCCTGTGGGGAAGTTGGTTCCAGGCACCGCCTGGATGGGATCTGCAGAGGAGCCAGCTCGCGATGTGCCCGAGGGTTCACGCATTTATATTGTGGAGCCGTCGACGAGGGCTGATCCTCCAGTAGCTGCTCCAAGGGCAGCTAGGAAGAAAAAACCTACCGCGACTACTCCAGTGGCTGAAGAAGAGGAGCCCGCCGCTGCCGTTGATGATGATGAGTTTTTGGATCACATTTTGGATGAGGCAGCGGCGTGTTCGGCGCGAGAGGATGCTCCTGGCCCGACACCTCCGATTCCACCATCAGCTGGGCCAGGCCTGGAGTCCAGACCTGTGAAGTCCTACAGGAAGACTTACGAGGTATGACCTCTGCAACTGCTCCCTTGTATTTCTTCCTTATGTTTATAAGCTCACACTTTACTTTGGTCCTATGCAGCCAAGAAGATTGGCCTCAGCTATCTCCTGAAAAATAGAATAGTGCAATCGCATCATTACAGACCGGGAGGCTGAGATAGCCTGGCTAGATGCCAAGCTGGCCGCCTCAGGAGGAGAGCTCCGTGAGCAGACAGCTGCTCTTGAGGCTGTCATGGCGGGCGTGGAGACAAAGAACGCCGAGCTGAAGGCGGAGGTTGCCGAGCTGAAGGCGGAGGTTGCTCGCCTAAAGGAGGAGGATGGCCAAATTAAAGCGAGCAACAAACGCCCCGCAGATGGAGCCGCCGTCGCAGAGAGCGAACTGGCTACTCGGATGAGCCTCCATGAGGTCGGGGGCGCACTACACGCCTGGTTGTTGGATGGGCTCAACATTGGACGTCACGTCGTATGGTTGGTTGTTCCTGACTTCCCAGTGGAGTTTATTAATCAAAGGAACCGCGCAGCGCAACGCAAGGAAGATCTGGTAGGAGAGCCCCGAGACAGCCAGGGTGGTCCGCCAGCCTTGTAGCCTTTTTGTACTTCCTTTTATTTTTTGGTCCGTATATAATTGTAACATACTTTTGTGATCAATAAAATGGAAGTTCTTTTCAGTTTAGTGTCTACTGTCTTTTATCGCTTCGTGTATGCTTATGTCGTTACATTGGGCAGCCAACCTGGTTGGCTGGCGACCGTTGCTTGGCTGCCTAAGGGGCTGAGCCCCCAAGCTCGGCAGGTGGTTGCATTAACCAACCTTGCGTTGTTATCCAAGTGAAAACTTGGGCAATCAGTCTTAGAGAAGGAACGCTTCTCGTTATTGTTTAATCACGCTATCCCTTCATCGAGAAGGTTAGTGCGTGGGGTGGCCAACTTGGTTGGCTGGCTCCCTAAGGAGTAAGATCCTTAAGCTGAGCAGGCGGCTGTAAAAGCTGGCCTGGTCGCGCCGTGCAAGTGACGACTTGGGCTGCCAGTGTTGGAGAAGAAGTGTTTCTCCCATTGACCGTCGTTGACTGACGTTGCTGCTCCCCGAAAGGAGGTCGTCGCGTATGCCATTCTTGCCCCCTAAGGTTTTCAAACCGCTATGGGCCACTTGGATGACCAAGGTTTAGTAAGACCACTATTGGACCGCTCGGATGACCGAGGTTTCAGACCGCTCATGGGCCACTTGGATGACCAAGGTTTTAGACCGCTCATGGGCTACCTGGATAACCAGAATTTCAGACCTCTCATGGGCCACCTAGATGACTAGGGTTTAAGACCGCTTATGGGCCACCTGGATGACCAGGGTTTCAGACCATTTTTTGGGCCACCTAGATGACTAGGGTTTAACGAGAGGGTGAAGACCCTCGCGACTTAGGGGCAGTTTAGGTCGGGTGGATACCTGCAAGGCAAATGCAGTTTATACATGCAAGACCTAGGATCCTATATGCTAAGTAAACCTCTTATTTTACTTAATTAAACAATCATGCGAATGAATGCACATAGACGGGTTAGTACGTACCTGGGACTCTTATTGGAAGTAACGCTTCAGCTGGGTTGCGTTCCACGTTTGTGGGACCAACTTTTCATCCTGGTTTCAGAGTTTGTATGCTCCGTTGCGCATGACGGCGGAGACAATAAAAGGTCCCTCCCAGTTGGGAGAGAGTTTGTTTCTGCCGGCCAGCTTGCCTGTGGCCTCGATGCCTCGTAGGACCAAGTCCCCAACGTCGAATTGCCGGACTTTCACCTTTTTATTGTAATACCGGGCAACTCAGTGTTGGTACACTGCCGTCCGTATTCTGGCGGTGTCGCGGGCTTCCTCCAGCAAGTCCAAGTGCTCCCTGATTTTTTAGGAGTTGGTCCGTGGGTCGAAGGACTCCACCCTGAGACTTGGAAGCCCGATTTCGACCGGGATTACCGCTTCAATCCCGTAACAGAGGCTGAAGGGTGTCTCGCGCGTAGGTTCTTTTGGGGTTGTACGATAAGACCAGAGGACGGATGGGAGCTCGTCAACCCAGGAGCCCCCGGCGTCCTCCAACTTAGTTTTTAACCCGTGGAGTAGTGTACGGTTTGTGACCTCCACATGCCCGTTGGCCTGGGGGTATGCCACCGAAGTGTGGACCAGCTTGATCCCAAGGCTGGTGCAATACTTGGTGAAGCATTTTTTCGAAAATTGGGTCCTGTTGTCAGTCACCACAACCTCTAGGACGCCAAACCTGCAGACAATGCTCTAGAGAAGGAACTCCAGAGCATTGTATTCTGTGATTTTCGCAAGCGGGGCAGCCTCGACCCACTTAATGAAGTAGTCGATGCCCGCGATGATAAACTTTCTCTGCCCAGTGGCAATGGGAAATGGGCCGAGTATATCAAGCCCCCATTGCGCGAAGGGCCATGGAGCCTGAAGTGATTTCAGGTCCGCGGACGGCTGGTGGTGAAGGTTTCCATGAAGCTGGCAGCTTTCACATTTCTTTACAAATTCGAGCGCGTCCTTTTTCATCGAGGGCCAATAGTAGCCCTGTCGCATGATCTTGAAGGCCAGGTTTTTTCCGCCTACGTGTGATCCACAGATCCCGAGGTGAACCTCGCCCAGCGCGTAGTCGGCCTCCTCGGGAGATAGACAGCGGAGATACGGAGTTGAGTATCCGCGGCGATACAACCGCCCATCAACTACTGTGTACCAGCCGGCTGTCTTTTTAATTTGCTTGGCCCTTTCGGTGTCCTCTGGGAGTGATCCGTCGGCCAAGTATCTAAGGTAAGGCGTCATCCAGTTTTTCGTCTCGGAAATCTGCATTGCCTCCTGTTTCTCTATGCTCGGAGTGTTCAGGACCTCCCGCATGTCCCTCGAATATTGCTCTGGGTTCTCGGCAGCAGCTGCTCTAGCCAGCCGGTCTGCCTTCCAGTTTTCGGCTCGAGGAATGTGAGCTAGGGTCAGTCTGTTGAAACCCTGGATGGCCTCCTTTGCCTTTGCCAGGTATCTGGCCAAGGAAGGGTTGTTTGCCTCGAAGCCCCCATTGACTTGGTTGACGATTAGTTCGGAGTCGCTGTGAACCGCCAACCTCTTGGCAGAGCACTCCTTTGCTAATCGCAAGCCAGCTAGTAGGGCTTCGTACTCAGCGACGTTGTTGGTCGCTGGGAAATCAAATTTCAGGGAATACTTGATTTCAAATCCATCAGGGGTCATTAGGATCACCCCTACTCCGCTGTCACTGTCCGTGGACGATCCGTCCACGTGGAGTGCCCATTCTGGGACCTCGTTGGGTTGTTCTTTGTTTTCGGCGGGCTATTCCTCGTGAATTGGGGTCGTGGTCTCCACGATGAAGTCAGCCAGATCCTGCGCCTTTATGGTAGGTCTAGGCCTGAATTCGATGTCGAACTCACCCAATTTGATAGCCCACTTCACCAGCCGTCTAGAAACGTCTGGTTTCTAGAGTATACCCTTCAGTGGCTGGTCAGTAATGGCCACTATGCGATGCGCTTGAAAGTATGGCCTTAATTTGTGCACTGCGAAGATAAGTGCCAGTGCCATTTTTTCAGCGCGTGGGTAGCGAGTTTTCGGGCCAGTCAATGTTTTGCTTACATAGTAGACCGGCTGCTGGATATCGGATTCCTGGCGCACGAGGATGGAGCTGAGGGACACTTCCGATACTTCCAAGTAAAGGTACAGCACCTCTCCGTTTTTGGGTGACGCTAACAACGGTAGGCTGGCCAGATACTGCTTCAACTCACCGAAGGCAGTCTAGCAGTCAGCCGTCCACTAGAATCCATTAGATTTTGTCCCTCTCAAGGTTTTAAAGAAGGGCTGGTACTTGTCTCCAGACTTCGCGAGGAAGCGGGACAGAGCAGCCAGCCGCCCAGTCAATCGCTGGACGTCTTTTACGTTTCGTGGGGGAGCCATGTCCGCCAGGGCCTTAATCTTTTCTGGGTTTGCCTCAATCCCCCGCTGGGAGATGATGAAACCCAAGAACTTCCTAGAGGCTACCCCAAAGACGCACTTGGTTGGATTTAACTTCATTTGATGCGGGCGAAGCACTTCAAATGACTCTCCCAGGTCACGTATGTGGTCGCCGGTGACCCTGCTCTTGACGAGCATGTTGTCGACATAGACCTCCATGTTGCAACCGATTTGTTTTTCAAACATCTTGTTGACCTGTCGCAGGTAGGTTGCCCCAGCGTTCTTCAGTCCGAAGGGCATTACTTTGTAACAGTAGGTGCCCTGATCCGTCATGAATGAGGTATGTTCCTTGTCTTTCAGACTCATCCGAATCTGGTTGTAGCCCGAATAGGCGTCCATGAAGTTGAGCAGTTCATGTCCAGCCGTGGAGTCAACCAGCAGGTTGATCTTGGGTAAGGAAAAGCTGTCTTTCAGACAGGTTTTGTTAATGACGGTAAAATCGACGCACATTCGCTATTTTCCGTTGCTCTTTTTGACCAGGACGACATTTGAGAGCCAATTCGGGTACTGGACTTCTCTAATAAATCCAGCATCCAGTAGCTTTTTTACCTCCTCTTGGATGGCGATCAGCTTTTCTACGGAGTGGTTCTTTCGCTTCTATTTGACCGGCTTTTGGTCAGGATCAAGGCCCAGCTTGTGGACCATCACCTCAGCTGAAATCTCGAGCATGTCTGTGGGAGTCCAAGCAAAAAGGTCCGCGTTCCTTCGTAGAAACGCGATCAACTCTTCGCGCAGTTGCCTAGTGAGTGAGCCGCCGATCTGGACACACTTGTCCGGTTCCCCCGGGTCCAGTGGGACCAAATCCGTGGCTTCGCCAGGCTGCGCCTGTTGCAGAGTGGTCTCGTCTCGATGATCGAGTTCTCCCACCATGCCGATTTTGCCACTAGGGGCAATCTGGGCCATGTAACAGGTCCGCCCAGTGACCTGGTCTCCCAGAACTTCTCCGACGCCGTAGGGCGTTGGGAATTTTATTTTAAGGTGTGGAATTGACGTGACTGCCCCAAATGCCGTTAGGCACGGCCTGCCTAGTATCGCGTTGTAAACAGAGGGCAGATCAACCACTAGAAAGGTTAGCATGCGACTTGCTATTTTTGGGTAGGTGCCCAGGGTGACTTCCAGTTGGATTGTCCCTTGAACGGGCACCGGTTCATTGTCAAGGCCGTATAAAGGTCCTTCAGCAGGTTTTAGTTGATTCTTTTTTAGGCCTAATCTAAAGAACGCGTCCAAGTAGAGCAAGTCTTTAGAGCTACCATTATCAATAAAGACTCGTTTTAGCTGGTAGTCTGAAGTACCATCTGAAACGAGTGCCGAGATTACAAGGGGGTCAGCATGGGGGGAGATTACATGGTTTGAGTCACAATCACTAAAGCTAATGATGTTGTCTACTGTGCGCTGCTTCTTCCTCCCAGTCTGCTGCCCCTTGCTGTCCTCCGGGCTCCTGGCAGGTCGGGTGGTGACCATATTAACTACTCCTGCCGCAATCCGGTTCCGGGGAGGCGTCTGCTCCTGCCCCTCTTCATCAGCCGCTCCTGAGTTCTGTCCAGGTCCCTTGACAAACCGGGTGAGGTGTCCTCTGCGGATCAGGTCCTCGATTTCCCTCTGTAGCGTTTTACAGTCTTCGGTTGAGTGGCCAGCAGAGCGATGGAAGTCACAGTACTTAGACTGATTTCCAGAGTCTTTCTTCAGTGTCTTTGGCCACTTCAAAAACTTTTCTCCACGGATCTGCATTAGAACATTGGAGCGCGTGTCTGTCAAGGGTGTGAAAGTGGTGGGCCCGTAGTCTCTGCGTTCTGAGGGCCCAGTCCGGCGCTGCTTCTGGCGGGGGTGTTCTCCGCCCGCAAACTTTCTTTTTCCTTCTCCAGGGATTGGCCGAGGCTGGTCCGTCCGTTCTGGACGTTTTGCCTCGTTGGCCTCTTCTGCAGCAGCGTAGGCCCTGGTAATGGATTCCGCCTCGCGGAATGTTTGAGGATTTTTGTGGGCCAAGTGCTTGAAGAAATCTCCGTAAGTCAGTGCTGAGATGAAGCTGCCCAACTTCATCTCCTCAGTAATCCTGGGAATCCTTCTGGCCTCAGCCACGAAGCGATCCAGGAAGCGCCGTGGGTTCTCTCCCGGTTTCTGCTTTATGTGGGAGAGGTGCCACGGCTGTTTCTCTTCCCGTCGGCTCGATGCATACTGAGCCAGGAAGAGGTCCGTGAGTTCACGGAAACTGCTGACAGAGCCTGAAGGGAGATGGTGAAACCAGATTCTGGCGTCTCCCTTCAACGTAAGCGGGAAGCAGCGGCACATCGCTGAGTCTTCTAGTCCTTGTAGACTTAAATGGATGCGGAAGTGATCCAGGTGGTCAACCGGATCACTGCCCCCATCATATAAGTCAAGGGACGGCATTTTAAACTTGGACGGCAGTGGACGACTCAAGATTTCTGTAGTGAAAGGAGACCTGTCCAAGTTGATGGCGTGCTCGTCATTCTGGAACACATGGTTCCAGATTTGGTCCACTCGTGGGTCGGCGCGACTGGCGTTTGCTGATCTCTTGGAGTTGAGGAAATTCCTTAACTCCGTCTTGTTCCCGGCAGGTTCAGCAGCCGGTCGGCTGCTGCCTCCTGTGGATCTGGCAGTCCTAAAGGCTCGCTCCTAGACTGTGTGACGGTCTTCTGCCCGAGAATATCGAGGATTTCTCCTTTCTGGGCTCTTTGTCAGAGACGTACTCCCGGAGCATTCCATTGGCCTGTTCTGGCCAGGAACGCGGGAGGACACTGGAGCCAGATTGTTAGCCTGCATCTGCTCCACCTGTTATTAAATGTAAGGCGGTGGAACTCCACCTGTGGCCCCGTTGACCAGGACGTCAGCAGCATGGTCCTGGTCGGGGTTAGCAGCATCTCTAGCGGGGTCGCTAGCCTGTGCTCTCGTGTTCACCATTGTAGAAGCAGAAGGTGACAGAGAGAGTCTGTGCAGATTTTTTGTGGTAGGCTTTTTGTAAGCGCTTCCCACAGACGGCGCCAATGATGCGTACCTGGATCCGACTTCGAACAGATTCGGATTCTTCTGGATGATCTGAACCGGCTCCGTTCACTGAGTGCGAATCCTGCACACCACTAAAACGAACGAGAGGTCAGCGTTAACGGCGGGATGTAATCCCACCGAAAATACTCCGACGCTCAAGTCAGTAAAACAGCCTTCAATGGAAGGAACTGAAAAATAGAGAGAGCAATGGGAGAGGGGAAGAGAGTGCTTTGTTCCAGATGTCAGAGAGGCGCAGGGCCTTTCTCGTATCTGGATGGTGGGAAGGCAGAGAACGGCCGTAAAGACTCGTTCGTTGCCTTGGAGTTTGATTGTGTTTGAGAGTTTGGCTGCCGGGAGCCCAAGATTGATCCCCAGAACACTTAGAGTTTTCTGTGTTAATGCAGTTGTCAAAGAGAGTCTGTCAGAAAGCATCCAAGATCGTGTCCCAAAAGCATCCAAGGGAGCGTGCCCTGGATGGTGAATCCAGGGCCTCTTTTATGGCAAAGATGGCGATCCTCCTTCTTTGGAAGGAGCGATCGTTCCTATGATCTGCTGCTGGCCTTCCTTTTGGAGGCTGATACTTGTTGCCCAATTGTGGAGGATTGTTTCCTTGTGAGACGGCTGTCCACCTTCCAAACTGATTTCTTTCCTCCTCAGCATGTTACCGTTGAGGTGCCTTGGCTGGCAAGGAATCGGGCGCCTTCCTTATATGGGAGGTGTCAAGATTGCTGATATCCCTTTTGGCGCCAGTTGAAATCGTGGGAGACGCGTGGAAAGCTGTGATTGGCAGTCTGATGAGTGGTGGGCCCAAACGGAGCAGGCCCATCACTGTAGAAAGGCGTCTTTTGGGCCCATTGAGCAGGGCGCAGACGGTCAACGTCTGCGTTGACCGTCAGTGTGTCGTTCACCTTCGTGGAGAACGAAGGGAGAGTTGCTAGCGATCAACTGATGAGCTGTGGGTCAGAATGGAATAGGCCCATCACTGTAGCCCAACAAAACTGGTCAACGTTGAGTTGCCCGTTTATGAATAAGTTGGCCGCCAGGGCGGTCAACGGCAACGTTGACCGTCTTCGGGCCTATCTGTTTCTGGGCCCGTCTTCTTACTGGGCCGTCAGAAATTTTGACTGGCCTTTCTGATTTTCTGTTGACCTTTCTTTGGGCCAGTCCATTATTGATGTATCCATCACATTATGCTATATTTCCTATTATGCTATATTTCTTCCTATTATGCTATTTTTCCT
>JAODPA010127089.1:0-17316 GCA_025585075.1 Nepenthes mirabilis
AATCTTTTGTTATTAAAGCCTGATGGGTATACTAGAAATGGGTTTGCTCCAAAAAGTCAACAAAGGCCCAAGAGGACGGTCAACATTTCTTGCGGCCCAGAACGGGCTAAGAATTGAAAGGTTCAGGACGGTAAACGCACACACAGACGGTCAACTCCAACGTTAACCGTCCGCGTGTTACACTTTCGGCCCAAAGGAGGCTTTTCTACAGTAACGGGCCTGATCCGTTTAGGCCTACGAATCATGAAAAGGCCAACTACGGCTTTCCAGGAATTTTCCACGGTCTCAACTAGCACCAAAGGAGATTTTGACAATATTGGCGCCATTCACATAAGGAAGGCGCCAGATTTACCCAAATCCTTACCAACTAAGGCTCTCCAACGGTAACATGCACGAAAGGAAAGCGCCCGATTTGGAAAGTTGTTGGCTACCTTAGAAGGAAACTATATTGCATGATTTGACAACTAGCGTCTGCTCCCAAAGGCAAGTCAGCCAGCAGATCACGGAGGCAGTGGCTCATTCCAAAGAAGGAGGATCATCCTCTCAACTACAAAAGAAACCCTTGACGCAACATTGAGGGCACGCTTTCAATCACTCACCAATTGCATACGCTCTCAATTACGCTCTCAGACATTGAAACTCTCAGAACTGCCCAAGCTCTGTGCTACTCCAAACACATTCACCACCAACCCTAAGACAAACAAGCGCACCTCTCACGGCCGTTTACTACCTTCCCACCTTCCAGATTCAAGAAGGCCTCACGTCTCTCTTACATCTAGAAAAAACACTTTCTTTGTCTCTCTGTTTATCTCAATTTCAGTTTTTTTCTTTAGAAGACTGTTTGATTGACTTGAGCGTCGGAGCGTTTTCGATGGGACAACTTTTCGCGGACACGCTGACCTCCTGTTCTGTTTAGTGGTGTGCAGGATCCAACTCAGGGAACGGAGCCGGAACCACATCAAGAGGATCAACCGAATCTGTTCGAAGTTCGGATCCAGAAACGCATCATTGGCGCCGTCTGTGGGAAGCGCTTACAAAAGCCTACCACAAATCTGCACAAACACTCTCTTTTACCTTCTGATTTTGCAATGGTGAATACGAGAGCCCAAACTAGTGATCCCGCTGGAAACGCTGCAAACCCCGACCAGGACCACGCTGCTGGTGCCATGGTCAACGGGGCTACAGGAGGAGTTCCACCGCCCTATTTTCAACAACTGGTGCAGCAGATGTAGGATAACAATCGCCTGCTCCAATTATTTTACGCTCAGAACGAGCAACGACTGCAGGTGGCTCCTCCAGCAGCCATCCCAGCACCTGCCACCAAAAGGGGTGGCCAGAGGAAGAAGAAGCTGGCCAAAAGGCTCGCAAAAGCCGGAGACAATCCGGCTCCAGCATCCTCTCGCGTTCGTGGCCAAAACAGGCCTGAAGAACGCTCCGGGAGCACGTCTCCGCCGGAAAGCCCGGAGAGAAGAAATCCCTGATACTCTCGGACAGAAGACAACAACGAATTCTAGAAGCGAGCTTCCAGAATTGCCCGATCCACTGGAGGCAGTAGCCGTCCGGCTGCTGAACCCCCCAGGGACAAGACGGAGTTGAGGGAGAATCTCAAATCCAAACGATCAGCAAACGCCGCTCGCGCCGATCCGCGAGTGGACAAGATCTGGAACCGTGTGTTCCAAGAAGAGTAGTGCCATCGACTTGGACCGATCTCCTTTTACTGCAGAGATCCTGAACCGTCCATTGCCAATAAAGTTCAAGATGCCATCCCTTGACTTATACGATGGAGGCAGTGATTTGGTTGACCACCTGAATCACTTCCGCACCCATCTCAGTCTACAAGGGTTAGAAGACTCAGCGATGTGTCGCTGCTTTTCGCTCACGCTAAAGGGAGGCGCTCGAATCTGGTTCCATCACCTCCCTTCAGGCACCATCAGCAGTTTCTGTGAACTCACGAATCTCTTCCTGGCTCAATATACCTCGAGTCGACGAGAAAAGAAGCAGCCATGGCACCTCTCCCACATCAAGAAGAAGCCGGGAGAGAACCCACGGTGATTCCTGGATCGTTTTGTGGCAGAGGCCAGAAGGATTCCCAGGATTACAGAGGAGATAAAGTTGGACAATTTTATCTCAGCACTAACTTACGGGGACTTTTTCAAGCACCTGGCCCACAAAAACCCTTAGACCTTCTGAGAAGCAGAGTCCATCACCCGGGCCTACGTTGCAGCAGAGGAGGACAACGAGGCAAAACGTACAGAATGGGCGGATCAGCCTCTGCCGTTCCCTGGTGAAGGGAAGAGGAAGTACAGTGGCGGAGAACACTCCCACCAGAAGCAGCGCCGGACTGCGCCCCCAGAACGCAGAGATTACGGGCCCACGAGTTTCATACCCCTGACGGATACGCGCTCAAACGTCCTCATACAGATCCGTGGAGAAAAGTTTCTAAAATGGTCAAAATCACTGAAGAAAGACTCTGAAAATCAGTCAAAGTATTGTGACTTCCATCGTTCTGCTGGCCATTCAACTGAGGACTGCAAGACGCTGCAAAGAAAGATTGAGGATCTAATTCGCAGAGGCCATCGCACGAAATTTGTTAGAGGTCCTGGACAGAGCTCAGGAGCGGCTGATGAAGAAGGGCAGGAGCAGACTCCACTCCAGAATAGGGTTGCAGCGGTGGTGGTTAATATGGTCACCACCCGACCTTCCAAGAACCCGATTGACAGCAAGGAGCAGCAGACTGGAAGGAAAAAGCAGCGCAAAGTAGACAAAATGATTAGCTTCAGTGATAAAGACTCAACTCATGTAACGTCCCCACATGTAGATCCCCTTGTAATATCAGCACTCGTTTCAGACGGCAGTATAGACTACTAGCTGAAACGAGTCTTTATCGATAATGAAAGTTCTAAAGATTTTCTTTACTTGGATACCTTCTTTAAGTTAGGCCTAAAAAAGAACCAACTAAAACAGGTCGAGGGCCCGTTATACAGCCTTGACAACGAACCAGTGCCCGTTCAAGGGACTATTCAATTGGAAGTTACCTTAGGGATGTATCCAAGGACAGCGAGTCACACACTTACCTTTCTAGTAGTTGACCTGCCCTCCGTTTACAACGCGATATTAGGCAGGCCGTGCCTGACAGCGTTTGGGGCTGTCACCTCAATTCCGTACCTCAAAATGAAGTTTCTGACTCCTTACGGTGTGGGAGAGGTGTTAGGCGACCAAATAATCGGACGGACATACTACATGTCCCAGATTGCCCCTAGCGGCAGCCCTGACACGGTGGGAGAACTCGATCATCGAGACGAGACCACCCTATAGCAAGCGCAGTCTGGTGAAGCCACAGATCTGGTCCCACTAAATCTGGAGCAATCGAAAAAGTGTGTGCAGATTGGCGGCTCACTCACTGGCACACTGCGCACTGAACTGATTGCATTCCTACAATGGAGCGCCGATATATTCGCATGGACTCCCACAGACATGCCTGGAATTTCGGCTGAGGTGATGGTCCACAAGTTGGGCCTCGATCCTGGCCGGAATTCGGTCAAGCAGAAGCGGAGAAACCACTCCACAGAGAAGCTGATCGCCATCTGAGAGAAGGTGAAAAAGCTACTGGACACCGGATTTATTAGAAAATCCAGTACCTAGATTGGCTTTCGAATGTCGTCCCAGTTAAAAAGAGTAATGGAAAATGGCGAATGTGCGTCGATTTTATCGACGTCAATAAGGCCTGCCCGAAAGACAGTTTTCTCTTGCCCAGGATTGACCTAATGGTTGACTCCACGGCTGGACATGAGCTGCTAAGCTTCATAGACGCCATTTCGGGTTACAATTAGATTTGAATGAGTCTGGAGGATGAGGAGTAGACATCGTTCATGACGGACTAGGGCACCGACTGTTACAAAGTGATGCCCTTCAGACTGAAAAATGTTGGAGCAACTTAACAGCGACTGGTCAATAAGATATTTGAAAAACATATTGGTTCCAACATGGAGGTCTACGTCGACGACATGCTCGTCAAGAGTAGAGTCACTGGCGACCACATACGCGACCTAGAAGAGTCGTTTGAGGTGCTCCGCCAGCACCAAATGAAGCTGAATCCAGCTAAGTGTGTTTTTGGGGTGGCCTCCGGGAAGTTCTTGGGTTTCATCGTCTCCCAGCGGGGGATTGAGGCAAACCCAGAAAAAATCAAGGCCCTCACTGACATGACTCCCCCACGGAGCGTCAAAGACGTCCAACGATTGACTGGGCGGTTGACAGTTCTGTCCCGCTTCCTCGCGAAGTCTGGTGACAAGTACCAGCCTTTCTTTAAAGCCCTGAGAGGGACAAAGTCCAACGGATTCCAGTGGACGGCTGATTGACAGACCGCCTTCAATGAATTGAAGCAGTATCTGGCCAGCCCCCCACTGTTGGCGTCACCCAAAGACGGAGAAGAGCTGTACCTTTACCTGGCAGTGTCAGATGAGTCCCTCAGCTCCGTCCTCGTGCGCCAGGAATCCGATATCTAGCAGCTGGTCTACTATGTGAGCAAAACATTGAACGGCCCAGAAACGCGCTATCAACTCCCTGAAAAAATGGCCCTAGCACTTATCTTCACAGCGTGATAATTGAGGCCATACTTTCAGGTGTATCGCATAGTGGTCCTCACTGACCAACCGCTGAAAGGTATACTCCAGAAACCAGACGTTTCGGGATGGCTGGTGAAGTGAGCTATCGAATTGGGTGAGTTCGATATCGAATTCAGGCCCAGACCTGCCATAAAATCCCAGGCTCTGGCTGACTTTATTGTTGAGACCATGACCCGAATTCACGAGGAACAGCCGGTAGAAAATACAGAACAACCAGACGAAGTTCCAGAATGGGCGCTCCACATGGACGGATCATCCACGGACAGTGGCAGCGGAGCAGGGGTGGTCCTTACAACCCCTGATGGATTCAAGGTTAAGTATTCCCTCAAACTTGACTTCCCAGCGACCAACAACGTCGCCGAGTACGAAGCCCTGTTAGCTGGCTTACGATTAGCAAAAGAGTGCTCTGCCAAGAGGTTGACAGTTTACAACGACTCCAAACTAATCGTCAACCACGTTAACGGGGACTTTGAGGCAAACAATCCTTACTTGGCCAAGTACCTGGCTGAGGCAAAGGAGGCCGTCCAGGGCTTTGACAAACTGACCCTGATTCACGTTCCTCGAACTGAGAACTAAAAGGCAGATCGGTTGGCTAGGGCCGCTGCTACCGAAAACCCAGAACAGTACTCGAGGGACATAAGGGAGATTCTGAATGTACCCAGCATAGAGAAACAGGAGGCGATGCAGATTTCTGAGACGACAAATTGGATGACGCCCTACTTTAGATACTTGGCTGATGGATCACTCCCAGAGGACGCCGAAAAGGCTAAGCAAGTTAAAAAGACAGCTGGTTGGTACACGGTAGTCGATGGACGGCTGTACCACCGTGAATACTCAACTCCGTACCTCCACTGTCTATCTCCTGAGGAGGCCGACTACGCGTTGGGCGAAGTCCATCTCCGGATCTGCGGATCACACGTAGGCGGAAAAAACTTGGCCTTCAAGATCATGCGACAGGGCTCTTGCTGGCCCTCGATGAAAAAGGACGGGCTTGAGTTTGTGAAAAAATGTGAAAGCTGCCAACTCTACGGTAACCTTCATCATCAGCCGTTCGCTGACCTGAAGTCACTTCAAGCCCCTTGGCCCTTCGCGCAATGGGGGCTCGATATTCTCGACCCATTTCCCATTGCCACGGGGCAAAGGAAGTTTATCATCACGGGTATCGACTACTTCACAAAGTGAGTTGAGGCAGTTCCGCTAGCAAAAATCACGGAGCACAATACACTGAAATTCCTTCGCCAGGGCATTGTCTGCAGGTTTGGCATCCCATAGGTCGTAGTGACCGACAACGGGATCCAATTTTCAAAAAAACGCTTCACCAAGTATTGCGCCAGCCTTGGTATCAAGCTGGTCCATACATTGGTGGCATACTCCCAAGCGAATGGACAGGTGGAGGTCACAAACAAAACGTTACTCCACGGATCAAAGACTAAGTTGGAAGAAACCGAGAGCTCCTGGGCTGACGAGCTCCCATCCGTCCTCTGGTATTATCGGACAACCCCAAAGGAACCAATGCGCGAGACACCCTTCAGCCTATGTTACGGGACTGAGGCGGTGATCCCGGTCGAAATCGGGCTTTCAAGTCTCAGGGTGGAGTCTTTTGACCCACTGACTAACTCCCAAAAAATCAGGGAGCACTTAGACTTGCTAGAGGAAGCCCGCGACGCAGCCAGAATACGAACAATAGCCTACTAACATCGAGTTGCCCGGTACTACAATAAAAGGGTGAAAGTCTGGTAATTTGACGTTGGGGACTTGTCCTATGAGGTGTCGAGGCTACAGGCAAGCTGGCTGGCCGCAACAAGCTCTCCCCTAATTGAGAAGGGCCTTTCTTGATCTCCGCCGTCCTGCAAAACGGAGCATATAAACTCTAAACCAGGACGAAAAGTTGGCCCCGCGAATGTGGAACGCGATCCACCTCAAACGCTACTTCTAGTAGGGAACCCAGGTATGCACTCGCCCATTTACGTGCATTCATTCGCATGCTTGTTTTAATTTGGTAAAATAAGAAGTTTACTTAGCGTATAGAATCCTAGTCTTTGTGTGCATGTATACCGTGTTTGCCTTGCAGGATTATCCGACCTAGACTGCCCATAAGTTGGGAGGGGCTTCACCCTTTCGTTAAACCCTGGTCATCCAGGTGGCCCATGAGCGGTCTAAACCTTGGTCATCCAAGTGGCCCACGAGCGGTCTAAACTTCGGTCATCCAAGTGGCCCATTGGCAGTCGTACTAAACCCTAGTCATCCAGGTGGCCTATTAACTGTCAAAAACTTTAAGGGGCTAGTGCAGCACACACGACGACCTCCCTCACAGGGAGTAGCAACGTCAGTCAACGACGGTCGAAGGGAGAAGCATTTTTTCTCCAACATTGGCTGCCCAAGTCGTCACTTGTATGGCGTCATCAGGCTAGTTAACACATCCACCTGCCCAATTTAAGGACTTTACTCCTTAGGCAGCCAACCAACGAGGTTGGCCGCCCCACGCAATAACCCTCTCTACAAGAGGGTAGCATGATCGAGCAGCGGCGAGAAGTGTTTCTTCTCCAACGCTGACTGTCCAAGTTACCACTTGAACATCACCACAAGACTGGTCAACACGACCACCTGCCAAGCCCAGGGACCTAGCTCCTTGGGCAACCAAACAACGGTCGTCGGCCAATCAGATTGGCTGCCTAATGCAACAATACACACAAACACAAAAGGCAGTAAAGATCAATGGATGCCAACAGAAAGGAATTCCTGTTTTATTGCATTTAATTGTGTTACACGGTTACATCAATATAAAAACAAAGAGGAAAACACAACGGCTGTCTCTGGCTGTCATGGGGGATCCCCTACGAGGTTTTCTTTGCGCTGCGCCGCTCTGTTGGATTGATTGATGAGTTCGGCTGGAAAATTGGGATCAATCAACCGCGCGATACGCCGGCCGATGTTGATTCCCTCCAACAGCCGCACATGCTGCATGCCTTCAAGCTCGATGGGACGGATACGGAGGGCCAGATCATTCTCCAGGTCTGTAATTAGGTCCGCAAGCCGCTTTTTGACTTTATTATGTTGATCGTCCTCCTCTTTCAAGCGGGCGACCTCAGCTTTCAGCTCAGTATTCTTCGTCTTCATACCTACCATGACAGCCTCCAGGGCAGTAGTCTACTCACGGAGCTCTCCTCCAGAAGCAGCCAACCTAGCCTCCAACCAGGTGATCTCCGCATCTCTATCCACGATTATACGATCGCGTTGCTCAACCTCCCGGGAGAAGGTAGAGATCAGCATCCTCGACTGCACAAGACAAAAGCAAAGTGCAAGTTACAAACACGAGGAAGAAAGAAGTGCAAGGAGGCCATTACAGGAATCATACCTCATAAATCTTCCTTGGGGGCCTCACAGGCTTGGACTCTAGACCTGGCCCAGTTGGCGGTGGACAAGGTGGCGGTAGACCAGGAGCATCCTCTCACGCCAGGGTCGCCGCTGCCTCATCCAAAATGCGATCCAGGAACGCATCAGTGTTATCCAAGGCAGCCGCGGGCTCTTCTCTTGCAGCCTTTGAAGTGGCCGCTGCAGGCTCCTCTCCGGCGGTCTCTGGAGCAGCTACTGAAGAGTCGAGCCCTGCTATTGGCTCCACAGCAGAAGTCTGCGTAGCCGCCACCGGTTCACAAGCCGGATCCTCCATGGACTCCATCCATGCGACGCCCGAAACTACTCTTGACGTAGGCCGCGCCAGGATGACTCCACTTGCCTCCGCCAGCCAGTCTTTAAAAGTCTTCTCCACTCCCGCAGTACTACCGGATCTGGCACAGATCCTGGCTGCCACATAGTCGATTAAGGACGACGACGACGAAGGTGTCTCCAACACCTTCTTTGGCAGCGGGCCAATAAAACCTTCATCCGTGGGTCGCATGCGGATGAGGATGCCTTTGGACTCCTCCAAGTTCGTCATCCTTACGGGTGGCATAGGTTTTCTAACTGGGGAGGGCGGACCCCTGTTCGCTTTCCTTGTTTTCGCCTGGGAAACCAAAAAATCCCGAATAAAGTCATCGGGATTCTCCGTTATCACTTTCGTCAGCCACGCGTAGGCCACCGACTCCATCGGGGACGGCGTCCTGAAGTACGCCTCTGGAACCTGGCCCCACTCTTTCACGATGGGCCATTTGTCTCCCACGCTTACGAAGAAGAATCGATTCTTTCAGTTCTTCAACGAGTCGTGAATGGCTTTATTAATTTTTATTCCAGTACTGGAGGAGAGTAATATCCACTCGCCCCCTTGGTTCATTTTAAACAAAACCCTAACGCCAGTCATCCTAAACTCCTTGCCAAGCTTTCGAGCAAAAATGCACATAGTGCAGAGATACCTCACGGCGTTGGCATGGAGCTGAGCAATGGGTACTCGCAGGGCCTTCATGATCGACTCCAATTCCTCCGGCAACGGCAGGCGGAGGCCGCTCCTCAGATGGGCCTCATAGACAGTGATGTGCCCCTCCGGTGGAGCGTAAACCCTGTCGTCCTTGCATGGAACTCTCCAGGCAATCTCTTTCGAAATATTGAATTCGACGCATAAAGCTTTGACGTCGTTTTCTCTCAGAACAGAGGCAAAATCGGCGGCGAAAGCCATGGTTGCACAAAAGGTTAGGTTTTCCAGAAAACGATTTTGAAGAGTTGGAATGAAGAAGACGACGGATTGAAGGCGTAAGTGATTTAAAAAATACGAAATAAAACTTAAGCGCCAAGCCCAAAACCCCTCATTAAGAACGCCGTCAGTCTTACCACGTGTCATCTCCCTACTTGACTCTTCAAAAGGACGGATCTCTGGCGCATTAATGGCCAGGATCTCCGCCCAACTAAAGGGAGACACGTGTCACTTTCTGCCCTGTAAACCGGCTAAAGACTGACAGAAAACGCTTCCAGAATTGGCCAAGACGGTCAACAATTCTGGTACTCCGAAATTAATCAGGACGGTCAACAATTCTGGTACTTCGAAATTGACCAGGACGGTCAACAATTCTAGTGCTCCGGAATTGACCAGGATGGTCAACAATTCTGGTTCTTCAAAATTGACCAGGACGGTCAACAATTCTGGTGCTCCAGAATTGATCAGGACGGTCAACAATTCAAGAAAGGGGCATCCCATTATAAACATACTGGAGGCCAGACCTCTGACCACCAGCATGGGGGGCTAGTGATGGGTATACCAAAAATGGGTTGGCTCCAAAAAATTAATAAAGGCCCAAGAGGGACGGTCAACATTTCTTACGGCCCAGAACGGGCCCAGAATTGAAAGGACGAGGACGGTCAACGCCGTCGTTGACCGTCCGGGCGGCCAACGCATGCACAGACAGTCAACTCCAACGTTGACCGTCCGCGTGCTATACTTTGAGCCCAAAGGAGGCTTTTCTACAATAACGGGCCTGGTCCGTTTAGGCCCACGAATCATCAAAAGGCCAACTACGGCTTTCCAGGGATTTTCCACGGTCTCAACTGGCACCAAAGGGGATTTTGACAATATTGGCGCCCTTTACATAAGGAAGGCGCCATATTTACCCAAATCCTTGCCAACTAAGGCTCTCCAACGACAACATGCACGGAACGAAAGCGCCTGGTTTGGAAAGCTATTGGCTGCCTCAGAAGGAAACTATATTACATGATTTGACAACTGGCGCTTGCTCCCAAAGGCAAGCCAGCTAGCAGATCACGGAGGTAGTGGCTCCTTCCAAAGAAGGAGGATCATCCTCTCAACTACAAAAGAAACTCTTGACGCACCATTGAGGGCACACTTTCAATCACTCACCAATTGCATACGCTCTCAATTATGCTATCAGACATTGAAACTCTTAGAACTGCCCAAGCTCTTTGCAACTCCAAACACATTCACCACCAACCCTAAGGCAAACAAGCGCGCCCCTCACGGCCGTTTACTGCCTTCCCACCTTCTAGATTCAATAAGGCCTCACGTCTCTCTTACATCTGAAAAAAATACCCTCTTTGTCTCTCTCTTTGTCTCAATTTTAGTTTCTTTCTTTAGAAGACTGTTTGATTGACTTGAGCGTTGGAGTGTTTTTGGTGGGATAACTTTTTGCCGACACGCTGACTTGCTGTTCTATTTAGTGGTGTGCAGGATCTAACTCAGGAAACGGAGCCGAAACCACATCAAGAGGATCAACCAAATCTGTTCGAAGTTCAGATCCAGAGACACATTAAAGCCATTGCAATTTGCTTGAATTTAGTAATATTTTTTATTTGTTTGAATCTTTCAAATCTTAATTCCCTCAACGATGGTTTATAAATAGAGTATTAGATTTAGGAGCCCAAATAAAATATCACCCTCATATATAGATAATTTTTATCAAATTATCCATGGTGGTTACTAGCAAAGTAAGTTGGGCAATGGTTATACAGGATAAATATGGGCCATAACTATTGGTTTAATTTTTTAAAAAAATTAAATAATTAATATTCTTCTACTTGATAGTAATCAAGGTCTGCTTTGTAATCCTCTATGATACAACTCCACTAGTAAATATTAATATAAATCTTGATATTGGTTTATGTGAATTAACACATATAGCAAAATTTGAATCGAAGTAACTTAATATTTTTAGATTGTTAGTCCATCTATACATGAGCATATAGTCCTTGGTATCTTAAATATACTTCATTACTTTTTTAGCAACTTTTTAATTATTCATACCTGAATTATTTTAAAATCTTTTCAACATTCTCACCGCAAAAGCGACACATATTTGAACATACATCAAGCTCCTAACAGTGGAAGCGTACATAATATTTTTCATTTGTTCCCAATCACAGTCATTTTTTGAGTATTAATTCAAATTAAACTTATTACCCTTCACAAAAGATATTACATTTGGTAAATAATCTTTTATTCAAAATCTCTGTAAAATTTTATTGGTATAGGTATTTTGTGACAAATCTAAAATATATTGAAATTTGTCTCGATGAATCTTAATTCTAATGACATAAGATACTGAAAAGGACGTTTCATCCCAAATTACACAATAAATATTTCAACCCTTGATATATTTCTGGAATCAGTACAAAATTAAATATTTAATACACGTAAGAAATATTTATATTTAGATGACTGAACAATAACATGCATAAACATAAAGACAATAAGCAATAAAAAATAAGAGATAATTTTTGATGACGAAGGAAAAACTCAATATCCACGGTAATTAAGAAAAATCCTTTGAGTTTCAATGGATAGAGAAGATATTCACTATAAAAATTAACTTACAGATCGGTGGTACAAACTCGCTAACCTAATTGACTTACTCCCATCTTGTGATTCCTACCAAGAAACTCCTTAGATTTACCCGCTGTAATGGAATTGGATGTCTTTCTGTCTTCACGTCAATATTCTCTCATGAACCGTTTGAAGTAGCAAACACCACCGGATCCTATTCTTCATAATACTAACGTTGCCAACGAAGGTAAAATGATAGGGGCGTTGAATCGATAAAAAGAAGGTGGTGAGAAAACCCATCAGCACATGAAACACAATGATATAATTTTGATTTTCTCAATAGGAGCAAGATTAATGGAGTAAAAGTTGAATTTCTCTCAAAGGGGGCGCTCAAAAATGCTTCAGCAAAAAGTAAGGCAATTGAAAGAGGAAGAAAATTTATAGAGAGTTCAAAAAACGCATTTAAAATAAATGACTGTTGCTGTAGCGCTCGAGCGTGACTAGATTTTCAAGAGAAAAACACAACGGGGCTTGAGCGAGATGGTGGCGAGCTTCGAGCGGATGGTCACTGTAGAATCAGGGCTTGAGCAGATGGCAAGGGCACAACAGGCTTGGGGTTATTGGAATAGGGGCTCGAGTGACGATTAGGTGACCAGCAGGCGTGGTGCTCCTGGAACCCGGGAACGGACAGTTACCAAAATACATTGATGCAGCACTCTGATAAACGCAACTCAATATCAACACATGACCACATATGGTCATAGAATATACCAATCATAAAAATGACTCTAACAATCTACTCTTTTGAAAATTCCGTTATAAAACACATAAAGTAAAAAAATACAAGAGAAGTACCGGTTCAACTACCGCCTAGATAAAATTCGTGTACATAAAAATTTACACCTAATGAGAAATAAAAATAACATAGTAAGTAAATATAAAAATCTACACGAGAGCTGTTGTGTCGATCTTGTAGCAGCCATGCCGATACTATAGTTATGTTGCTTGGTCAACCATGATTAGTAGAAATAGATATAATACAAATAGAGATAGTGTGTAGAGCAACACAAAAGGAAGATAACCACACACATTAACTTATAGTAACATACACCTCATAAAATAATGGTAAAAGATTTGAAATCAGTAAGACAAATGAATGCATCACAACTCTCCCTGAATAGTACAAGAAAAAAGCTCCCCCTGACAAAATAAGAACTCTCCCTAACAATAATAAGAACTCCCTCTAACAATATAGCAAACAGGTGGTCTTCTCCTTTTTGTCATGAAGAGCGAAAGAGAGGGGATCATTCAGAGTTTGAAGAATCTTCAGATGGCCGATGACTATAATGACGCCGCCATCATCGAAACTCAATCTCCTGTGTAGCCAAGCAAGCTTCCATACGCTCAAAATCAGTAAAAATATCTGAACGCAGCTGAGATAATAAAGTATAAATGCACTCCTGTAAGGAATATAGACGTTCAAAGCAATCGACAAGGCGATACATCTGACCCATCAGTGCTGCGAAGGAAGAGGTGGAGTGTCGGGGAGGAGCAGAAAGTACAGGACCTAAGAGGTCAGGGTAGGAAGAGGCGGAGCTAGATGGTCCACCCTCGGGTTGATAAGAAGGCACCTCAATAAGAGGCTCATCTAACAATCCCTATTGATCCTCTGAGAATCGATGAGTATGGAACCTGCTCTGGACAAATGTGGTGGATGTGATAGGGCGTGAAAGCTGAAGATGAGGACGATCGGGAAAAGAAAAACCAAATCCAGCAAGCAGTAGTTGAATGAGACACCCAAAGAAAAAATTGTTATCTTTACAGACGGTGTAGTGGGAGAGAATGTGAGAGAGAAAGTGGGACAACAAGTTAATAGGCCGCCCACTCAAGAGAGCATACAGAAACAATGTTTATTCATGGGAATAGAGGAAAAGTGAGAGGTAGGAAAAAAGTTCGTGAATATGATGCGACTTATGACCAAATGCATAGGAGAGAGAAGCGAAGTATTGAAAGAGCGCCATTCCACTCCATGGGCACATCATGACGGAATGTAGTGATCTCATTTGGGTGTGGCCAAGAGAACGGGGGAAAGGGTAGCCTGGATTTATCACCTGGTGAAGGCTAAGAACCTAGGCAATCACATCGGGGGCAATCCGGAGGCGTTGCCCCCGTTAGAAGGTCGAAAAGGAGGTGGAAGAAGGCCCATGAATGTTTGAATAAAATTCTTGAATAACGACAGTAGGAGTAATCAAACCAGTGAGGACTAGCTCTCAATATCGATCAGTGAAGACAAAGGAGATGGAGGGGTCGAGGGAGTCGAGGTAGACTTCCCATTCAGGGAGAGTTGCTGATGAGATATGTGCATAAAAAATAAGGCCTCAATCTCAAGATGGATGAAGCGATCAGGGGCGGAAAGCCCACTTGGCCAATTGCGTTTGCTGATTGATTTTTTCGCAGACGGTTTTCGCAGCCCCGACATCTGAAATATACATATAAATAGAGAATTTTAAGAATATCCAAATAAGGTTGCACCGACACCCCCGTTTATATATATTTATATATATGACTTTTTTTTGTTTCNTGTGTCGTGTGTGCTAGGGTGTGTGAGGCATGAAGGGAGGTGTGGTGTCTGGCGGCGTGAAGCAAGAGCTTGATAGGAGAGCCACGAAGTACCAGGGGCAACTCCAGCGTGCCAATCGTGCACCACCAGCCTCAAGGACCGGAGCCTCATGGCTGCTTGCGAGATAATTCGGGTCGGATCCTTGGTGGGTAACATCGAGCCATGAGAGTGCGGCATGGGACAAGGCCAGGGAGGTGTCATTGGCGCCAGAAGAGCCAGGAAACAGGGGACGTATAAGATCCATGGCCGGCACACTAGATCCACACTCTAACTGGTGGATCGAGAGCAAAACAGTAAGAAAATGGGGACCCATGAGGAAATCCAGCCAAAAACGAAGGGAAGAGGGGCTTGCGCCGCCTTTCATGGTGGACAGAAACTTAAAAACAAGTCGAAGAAGAGGGAGAAGATTTACTTCGAGTGACGCCCACAACAAAGAGGAAGGAAGGTAGATCTGAAAATGGGTGAGAGAGAGAAGTGCCGGAGAGAGGAAGGCATGCGAGCAGAGTGAGTGGCAAAATAGGGTTTGTCAAGTCGCACGCTGCGTGTTAGAAGATAAAGAGGGAGCAACATGCGCTCGAGCCCGTGAAAGGCCAGCGCACATAATGTGCGTCCTTTTTTTAATTATTTCTAACACTATGTTCATTTTGTTGTTAAAAAAAATTCAAAAAATCCAGAAATAAATTAAGTTATCCAGAAAAAGAAAATTGCCACTTCTCCTTTTTTTAAATTTTGATTAGGATTTCAGCTCACTTTTCGTAATCCATATTGTTCTCTACGAATTCACATTCTGATTCAACCTTTTTACTTGTTCATTCAGTTGTTGAATGTGATAAATAAGTTTGTATATTTTTGTTCCTTATCTTTCATTGAACAGAAAATTCATAGTATAACAATGATGACGAATGTAACCAATCTTTCTACAAGCATGACAAGTAGGCACAAACATGAGCACGAAAGGGGACTTTCTAGGTCTTTAGTGAAAATAGGTAGTTGTTTTGATTGACTGGTAAGTTTTAGTGGGTTTGTTCATAACCTTTTGGTTATATGGATTAGGTAAAGGATTTGAGTCAAATCTTTTCTCCACACGTTGAAGTATTTACTTAAGGATTTTAGATGTGTTAACGTTTTTGCGTTGAATTTTTATGTCAAAAATAAAGATAGTTTTAGATCGTGGGCCATGTTGGGAAATATTCTCAATGTATTCCAAATCCTTTTTATTTCCAATAACTTTCCTAAGACCTAACATGTGATGAAATTTTTGGATTCCACTTGAAAATATTCTAATATCATTTTTAGTATTTTCAAACTCCACTTCTAAGGATTTAATTTTAGTAATTAAGGAACTGTTTTTCATTTTCAATTCATGATGTACAATAATGGCACCCTTCAATTTGATCATAACTTCTACCTTTTCTTTTTTCAATTCGATAGGCTTACTATTTAAGGTTTTATTTATTTTTTTTAACTTTTAAGTATTTCCTAAATAATTTGTCATACAATTCTTGAAACCTATCAAATTTGTTGTCAGATTCTTCATAAAAGGAATCTGATTAGTCAGGAGGTGCATTGGTGACTTCGTCACCACTAATAATAGTTATCTTGAAAACCATACAATTTGCCTTATCATCCACTGTGGATTTTTTATCATGATTTTTATCATCTTTGTCATCCGTTAGAAACATATTTAAAGCTTTTTCTTTCTGACATTTAAAATTTAGGCGCTCGGTCCGAATATGATTAAAGTCGTAGCATTTATGGCATTGGATTCCTTAGGGTTTTTTATTTTTGAAATCTTTAGTTTCTTTTCTCTATTTATTGATTGAAGTATAAGATAAATCAGTTTCTTTAAATGATAATTTATTATTCTTATTTTTTTAAAATTTTTTAAAATTTTTGACAAATATGACAAACTCCTCATCACTATATGACTCTTCGTCCGAGGGACAATATCTCTCTTCCTTTACAGTTTTTAAAACAATTGATTTGATTCTTTTTAAATTAGGAAGAGTGTACTCATAAGTTTGAACGGACCTAACAAATTCTTCTATTTTCAATTTGTCCAGATTTTTACTTTCTTCTATTGTAATAACTTTAGATCTAAATCGATTAGGGAGAGATTAAAAAACTTTTCTAACTATTCTATATTCAGGAATTCGTTTTCCTAAATTAAATGAGAAGTTTACAATTTCACTTGATTGAGCATAGAATTCGTCGAAGGTTTCATGTAAAAGTTTTTATATAAAGCAACCTAATTTTAAAACTAGTGCCTGAAGTATACAACCATAACTTCATCTAATTTTTATAAAAAAAAATTTTAGTAATATAAATAACATAAGAGCATGTGGTTGAACAAAAATTTAAAAATAAGTAAGTTAGATATGAAAATCTTTTGGGCTTATTAAATTAATAAAAGATAAATATATTTAAAATATTAACATATATCATAGGTGGCAAAAATGAACTAAATCCTCTAACAAAGCCATGATTTAGATTTCTTGGATATTCTTATCAATTTGAGAATTTTTAAACTACTAGAACTCCAACGTCTTAACCACTAATACTTTTTTAGGCTAACAAATTAGGATTTTATGTAAAGGTTGAAGGTGAAAGATTTTTGTAAGTTTTAAATACAAATCATCATAAAAATAAGGAAACCTTTCAAAGAAATTGCGACTCTCTAGATGGTAGTCTTTTTAACAAGCTTTGAAAATATGGCCATTCCTCGAAGAAGTTAAATAGTAATTGATGAGTAAAATATTTGGTCAAAATATTACAAAAAAAAGAGGATAATACGCACTGAATAATTAAAATAATTATAGAAACGCAAATAGTAGCAAATAACAATTTGGCATTTCGTACGTTAGGTAATTATAATA
>JAODPA010127100.1:0-17313 GCA_025585075.1 Nepenthes mirabilis
ATACTGCGTGAAGCGTGTTTGTTTATAAAAACACTTACCAAAAAAAAAAAAAAAAGTGTTTGTTTATAAAAAGACCGCAATACCCTAAAATAATTGTCTCGGGCATTGAAATGGTGGGGTTATTCTCGTCTGTCCAAGCTCTAACGCTACTGGTCCGGTTCAACGTTCAAAGACGACGCGCATGATAGAGTCTTCTCTCTCCCACAGTGCCCTATTAGCGTTAGCGCCGCTCCTTCTCCCGTTTTCTCTATCTGAGATTCTGAGTCTTAAACCGATAATTTTCCACCGTTTTGATTGTCCGGATTCGAGAAAGAATGGCGGGAGGTGTGAACAGGAAGATATCAGCAGCATCAGCTAGGGCTCACACACGGAAGTCTAAGCAAAAATCACCACTCAAGCTTCCTTCAGGTTTGTCTGACTGTTTGATTGTTATTGTCAATAACATTTCCTTTTTTGACTTGTTTTGAATTGGATTTAGTGTCTCTGTTCATTTCGTATTAGATTGGTAATTGATTCATGCTACGTCGCTGTCGTTAGAACTTTGTCTGACTTCATACTATTCTACTTTTTTTTCCCCTGATAATTCTGATGGATATATGTTGTACGTCATTGCGGTTTCTCTGTTAGGAGATGAATTTTTTATTCGAATATTATGCTTCTGCGCAATCGGCTTTGTGTTATCTTCTTGGGTTGTCTTGGAAGGAGATTGGTTATGCGATTGGTTTTATCTTTGAAATGGAATATAAATTTAGCTATAATGTTTTAGATTGGAAGCTGGTTTGCACATCAATATGTAGAGTCTTAATGAAATATCTTAACAAACTCCTCTTCTAGCTACCAGAAATACCCTCGTACACATTCAATGCTTCGCAATATGATACCTCATCAAAATCGAAACCTAGTTACAAAACAGAAAACCAACATAGCTACTGCTCTTCCATACTCTTCTTCTGTGGCCGGTGCTTCATTTTTCTCTTTGCATTAGGTTCTTCAATTTCCTCATGCAACACCCCCCACAAGATGGATAGTATAAGTTTACCACTCCCATCTTGGACAAATGGGAAACAAGTACACGAGAGGATAAGGCATTCGTGAATATATCTGCCAGCTGTGGATGACTAGGGATGTAGCTAGTTTGAATGCTTCCTTCTTAGATTTTGTCTTCAATTAAGTGGCAATCTATCTCAATGTGATTTGTTCTTTCATGAAAAACAGGATTAGCCACAATGTGTATAGTCGCTTGATTATTATAATGCAAGAGAGCGTCATCAGAATGGTGGATCATTAGATCTGAAATTCCACCAATATGTATCTTAACCAAGTTTATTCCAAACAAGTAGATGCTATGGCCTTATATTCCGCTTCAGTTGAGGATCATGAAACAATGGATTGCTTCTTGGATTTCCAAGAAATCAATGATGAGCCCAGGAAAAGACAATACCAAGTTAAAAATCTGCAGCTGTCCATGCATGCGGCCCAATCCAAATCACAATAGCCAATTAATTGGAAGTTGGATGAGCATGGTAGAAGGACCCCCTAGCCTGTAGCTTGTTTTAAGTACCTGAGAAACCTATGCGCAGCAACCAAGTGAGCATCAGTTGGACTCTCCATGAATTGGCTTAGCACTTGAAAACTATAGGAGATATTGGGTCTTGTGATAGTTAGATACAAGAGTCTCCCAACCAATCTTCTATACATACTTGGTTTTGAAAGAGGTTTTCCAGAGTCCTTACTCAACTTCAAATTTTGATCCACGTGAAGCTTTGGAGGTTTGCTGGCTAATCTACCTGAATCAGCTAGGATATCCACGGCATACTTCCTTTGTTAGATGTGTATGCCCTTGGAGCTTCTTACAACTTCAATACCAAGGAAATATCTTATTGATCCCAAGTCGTCAATTCTGAACTTGCTACCAAGGAATCCGTTTAATTCAGCAACAAGCAATTGTAATGTCATTTACATATAATAATAGAGCTGTAAAGGATCATCCATCAGCCTTGGTGCAAAAGCTATAAGTGGCCTTGAATTGTTTAAATCCATAACCAAGTAGAGAATTTGAGAACTTCGAATACCATTGCCTTGATGCTTGCTTGAGCCCGTACAAGCTTTGAGAAAGTCTATAGACTTGGTGAGGATTTCCTTTGGTGTCACTGGGTGGGCTCCTCATATGTATGTTTCCCCCCAAATTTCCATAGAGGAAGGTATTATTCACATCAAACTGTTGTAAGTGCCATCCCTTAACAGCTGCTACAGTTAGAACGCACCTTACAGTTACCGATTTTGCTACTAGGGAAAATGTTTCATGGTAGTTCACTCCTTGTTGAGTGTATTACCTTGCCATGAATCTTGCTATTAGTCTTTCCACTGTCCTATATGAATTATATTTAATCTTGTAGACATACTTATAGTCAATCAGTTGCTTCCCAGGAGGCAGTTCTGCCATCTCCCAAGTGTGATTTTCTTGCAAAGCAATGAGCTCGTTATTCATAGCCTTGGACCAGCCCAGGTCTGTAATAGCTTCTTGATAACTTTGTGCTCAGCTTGACTGGAGATGGAGGGTGAGAATGCCTGGAAACTGGGTGAAAATCTTTGGTATGAATGTGAATTAGACAGAGGAAAAAGGTTACCTGGGTTTGGACAAATAACCTTGTTCAACGATTGGCTTGACGTTGCAAGGGTAGTCTGTTGTCAATGAAAGTCTTGTAGGTATTTGGGTACACTTCTGACTCTGGTAGATCTAAGTTGATGGGTAGAAAGGAGATCATCCTGCATGACAGATTTTGCAGAGGTGAAAAGCCTGGAATGTGGGTGAAAATCTTTGGTATGAGTATGAATTAGAAAGAGGAAAAAGGTTACCTGGATTAAGAAAAATCACCTTGTTCAACAATTGGCTTGATGTTGCAAGGTTAGTCTGTTGGAAATGAAAGTCTTGTAGGTATTTGGGTGCACGTTTGACTCTGTTGGATCTACGGGTTTGCTGGGTTGATAGGAGATCATCCTGACATGACAGATTCTGAAGAGGTGGAAGAGGTAGGAGACCCTTGACTAGTTTCATCATAAGGTGATATGAGGTGATTCCAGCTCTGGCCACTGTCTTTGCTGTCTGTGAAATGGAGAATGCAAATCCCTCTTATATCATTTGAGAATACAAATTCTTTTTTTTTTGTTCCAAAAATTCATTGTGGCATTGGAAAATTGGTTGGTTTTAAAACGGTAGACAGACTCGTGAAAATACTTCATTTCTTGACGTGAAGACCTGCTCTGTATCTAGGTGTAGCTGCTTGTACCCTTTCACTCCAAAGGGATATCCCAAGAACACACATCTTTTGTTTCTTTGATCAAATTGTCTCCTTCCATGAGGCAAAGTAGTAGCAAAACAGAGGCGTCTAAAGATTCTCATATGTTTATAGCTGGATGGCACTCCAAAATCAGTTCATAAGCTGTTTTGTTGCCTAACAATGGCGTGGGAATTCTGTTTATGATATACATGTCTGTCATCACACGGTCACTCCAAAAAGTCACTGGAACATCTGACTGAAATTGTAATTCCTGGGCCACATTGAAATATGGTGTTGTTTCTTTCTACCACATCATTTTGTTGGGATGTTTCCATAGAACTTCTTTGATAGATGATTCCTTTGTTATTGAAATAGTCTCTCATCTGAAACTCAGTTCCATTGTCACTCTTTAGAATTTTAATTTTAGCATTGAATTGAACTTCCACAAGCCTGCAAAAGGACTGCAGACAGATTCTGGTTTTTGATTTTTCCTTCTTCAAATAATCCATGTGGTTCTAGTGTGATCATCAACTATGGTGAGAAAGTATCTGGAACCATCATAAGAGGTGATGGATTTGGTCCCCCAATTGTCACAGCATATGATCTCAAAAGGGGAGCTGGACATATGATTGATTGGAAAAAGGGAGTTTATGCTGTTTAGCTAAAGGACAAACATGACAAGGAATTTCATTACTCAAAGTTGGACTTTGTCTTACAACTGGATCCATAATTGATTTCAACCTAGATTGAGAAGTATGAGCCAGGCAATACTGCCAAAGGTCCAATACAGATTTTTATTAACAATAGAAGCTAAAGAGAAGTTATTTTTGCTAGAAGATTTATAGATAGCATCCACAAAAGCTGTGTTGGGGATTTCAACACTCAGAAGATGATACAATCCACCCATGACTTCACCCATGCCAATCGTTGTCTAAGATGTTAGGTCCTAGAGTAAACACAAATGAGGGAAGAAGATAAGGAAACATGATAGAGTCTCGGCACTTCTTTTAGTAGAAATCAGATTGAATGTTAAGGAATGCATAAAACATTTTCCAACACCATTTTCTTTGTCAGTCTAATGGTTCCCACATGAGTAACGGGGACATCAGTTCCATTTGGCAACTTAACAGTATACACTGCCCTTGCTGTCACAGAGGAAAATAAAGAAGCGTAAAAGATCATGTGATCTGTTGCCCCAGTATCAAAGATCCATGGCACCTCATCAGGCCTTAGCCCTTTATGCACATCAACAGAGAAGCAGTTAGATATACCGGACATTTTGGAAACAATGACAATCTGTGGCTGGGTAATATGTCCCTGGCTACATGTGGTCACTGCTGTATTTGGGTTTTCTGGTTGCAATAGGCTGAGAAGCTGGTGATATTGGCTTCTGGTGAGGACCATACTGTCATTTATATCTCTCTTCTCCTCTCCAGTTGAGTGAGCAGTCATGAATGCTTGGAATTCTAAACTTGTTGTGGAGGTTATGGCCAGGAGGATAGTCATGAAGCTTATAGCACCTTTAGCTGTGTGTCCAATCATGTTACAATGTCCACATTTTGGCAGTTCCTCATTGGCAATTTTGAAGTTGTTTTCAACCATGTGGCCCTGGATCTTACAATGTGTGCAGAATGGCTTTTCCTTTCTCTGTCCAGCAGTGTAAAGAGGTTGAGATTTGGATCTGATTGAAATTAAATACCTCTCGATGATCATAGCCATGGTTTCTGTATTAGGAAGATTTGTGACCATTTGATGTTATCTCTTGTGTTTCTGAATCATGGAGAACACCTTGTTCATAGGTGGTGTTGGTTCAATCAGCATTATCTGGTCCCTCATGTTTGCAAAAATCTCATTTAGTCTCATTAGGAACTGAATTAGGCAATCTCTTTGATGTCTCTCAGTGGGTATTTTCAGTTGTCCACAACTACACTTGGGAATAGGATCATAAACTGAAAGTTCATATTCCTTTGAGTTTACCATAATAAGTACCTATGGAGGCTCGATTTTGTGTTAGACCAACCAACTCTTTCTCGAGTTGAAAAATTCTTGAACCATTTTGTTGTGCAAATCGATCTCCTAGTTTCAACCACAATTCATGAGCATCGTTAACCAAATAAGACTGGACTTCCCTAAGTTTCTTATAAAGTTTTGTAGCCCGGAAACTACCAATCATTACACCTTTCCCAAGGGTCCAGCAGTTGATCTTGAAAGTTTGGGAGTAGTTCCATTGACAAATCCCATTTTGTTCTTAGCTCACAAGGACCTGATCGTAGCTCTGGACTAACTGGCATAATTGTTGACGGTGAGAAGATTGGTAACAAGGCTGATAGCTGGTTTATCTCCATTCTCTATCCTATACAGATTGAATTGGTCTTGGAAATTCATGAAGCAGGAGGTAGAGCTTGTATTCTTGTCTGCCAGCTGTATCTCAGCTTCGGCCATCTTCAATTAGCTATGTCTCTGACACCATGAAGAGAAAGTTAGCGAATCAGATATGAGGACTTGGAGAAAGGTAAAATGCTGATTGGAGAAAAGGATGAGAGTATGGAAGGAAGGGAAGCAGGTGAATCAAGACCTGATTCTGATTTCAGTATGTTTTCTATATCTGTTATTACAAGGAAGCTATCAATATATAAAGCCTTAATGGAATATCATAACAAACTCCTCTTCTAGGTGTCAGAAATATGCTCTTGCACATGCTGAGCTAAACAACCTGTACACCTCATCAAAACTGAAACCTAGTTATAAAACAGATAACAAACATAGCTACTGCTCTTCTATACTCTTCTTCTGCGGCTGTTGCTTCATTCTTCTCTTTGCATCTGGTTCTTCAAATTCTTCCTGCATCAATCTTATCCAATGTCCTTGTGACTTACGCTAGAAAGACCAGTAAGGTAGGAAAAGACCCTCTTGCACATGCTGTGCACAACAACCTGTAAACTTCATCAAAACTGAAACCTAGTTACAAAACAGATAACCAACATAGCTACTTCTCTTCCACACCCTTCTTCTGTGGCCGTTGCTTCATTATTCTCTTTGCATTAGGGTTTTCAATTTCTTCCTGCAACAATCTTATCCAATGTCCTTATGACATACATTAGAAAGACAAGTAAAGTAGGAAAGGACATTTGTCTCTTTCTCTGCCTTGTAGGATAGTCATTCCTTTAAATCTCTTTTTCAAATGTGGGATTTAACCAAATGATGGAATGTTTTGGGTTTTGGACTATGAGGATGAGGCAGTGAATTGGTTTGAAGATATTTATCATAGGACAAAATAGGAATTTAAGACAAGTGAATTGCAAGAGTGAGGACCTCAAGAGTGGCAAGAAAGATGGAGAAGGGAGGCTTGAATTGAATGCTGGTTATAACAAGGAAAATAACTAATTTTGTTTATTGTTTTTTATTAGTTTATTTTGGCTGTTTTTACTTTTTTGGCCCTGGGTTTTTTCTGGTGTCTTTTCTATATAGGAATTGTCTTTGAGTGGAACTGTATTGTCTGCGCATCGGTGACATGCCTTTAGTACAATTTGCACGTATTTAATTTATTTGATAGAATGAAATAAGAAAGTCAACATGTTTTAGTTTGACATTTTATATCTGTTTGCTACTGAGTGATGGAACTATGTTTCCCAGAGGATGTGACCAAATTATGGAATTCAATAGTCTGCAAGCCTGCCCCTGAGTATAGAGTTACTTTGAACAGTGTTGCATCTATCTTGAACCTTAAGTTTGAAATCGGATCCTGAATATTCTCTCCTTATTGTCTGTTTCATCAACTAATATTGCTGCCAAACTTTTCAAACTCAGGTTTTCTTAAGAACATTCTTCTAGTATTACTTGTGGGTTGTTTGGCATGGGGCTATCAGGCCATCCGACCCCCTCCACCGAAAATCTGTGGCTCTTCAGGTGGCCCTCCGATCACAGCACCAAGAATAAAGTTAAGTGATGGAAGGCATTTGGCCTACAAAGAGTATGGTGTGCCAAACGAGAAAGCAAAGTATAAATTTATCTTTGTCCATGGCTTTGATTGTTACAGGAATCATGCTGTTGTTGCAACATACCTTTCTCCGGTATATTATAATTGCTTCACAGTCTTCATACATTACGAATGTGCATTGTTTTGTTCATTTGGAGGTAGCAGTAATTGTCTTTTTGGTTGATTTTTCTAGGAAATTGTTCAAAGCTTGGGGCTATACATTGTGTCATTTGACCGACCTGGATATGGAGAGAGCGATCCAAATCCAAAACGAACGGAGAAAAGCATTGCTTTGGATATAGAAGAGCTTGCAGATCAGCTGGGACTGGGACAAAAATTTTATGTGATTGGCTTTTCCATGGGTGGACAGGTGATATGGAGCTGCCTTAAGTATATACCACATAGGTATGGTTCAATCAAGTATTAGTGAATTAAACTGGTTGCTTTTGCCTGTTTATTATGGTGAGCCACTTATTATTGTCTAAATGAATCTGAAGGGGAATATTGATGATGCTTTTAGGCTAGCTGGAGCCACATTATTAACTCCAGTTGTCAACTACTGGTGGCCTGGTCTTCCTGCAAATTTATCTACAGAAGCATTCAATCGACAGAGTCAACAGGATCAATGGGCATTGCGTGTAGCGCACTACACACCTTGGTTAACCTATTGGTGGAATACACAAAAATTGTTTCCTGCTTCTAGTGTTATAGCTCACAGCCCTGACAATCTGTCTCGCCAAGACAAAGAACTCATGGCAAAAAGGCTGTTACGGAAGGAAGATGCGGTACAATCCTTCCTGAGAAAAGAACTATATAAATTTTTTAATCTGACATAATGCCATATTCTACTGTAATATTAGCAATGTGACCAGTTAATAACAAGAGAAGCAGATATTAGAAAGAAATGATGGATCTGTGATGGAATAGGCTTCATCACTATTAGCTAAAGTAATTTAGTAATAAGTGGAGAAGAAAGGGGATGATAGAGACTAACTGTAGATGAGAAATCAGATGAACAGAGAAGGAGATGAGGAATTCAGACTTAAAGATGAGATAATAGACTAGGATGAGGAACAATCAGTCAACAGACATGTATTCAATTCATTACATTGGCATGCTGAATTCTATGCACTATAGAATATTTAGAGACTATATACCTAGTAACAACCATACAACTACCAACAACCATCTAATGATTTTTTATACACTTAGTCATTTTAACTGATTTCAGCTACTTCAGTTTGGCTGTCACTATCATTCTGTTTTTGCCTTCTGTTGCTGCACTTTGCTAAGCTAATCTGCCTGCCTTAGTGCTGACTTGCCTTGTTGCTGTGTCGTGTGGTTACTGGTACTGCTATTGGCTAATTGTACCAATGTATAAAAAGGTTATTTCATGACAGTATCATAGACTACATAGTTTTTTGATATCTCCTTGTTGGTCTCGGTATGACACTATGAGATGTGACAATGTGTACTCATTGGCCGAAGAAATTATTTAAGTCTTAATTGTAAACATGTGGTAACAGCAAGCACAACATAGATCTCTTTCAACTTCTAGAAAATTACAACATATGCTTGTGGAAAGAGTAAATTTTCTTGCTTTATTCCTTGTTTTTCCCCTTCTTGGTGATGTCAAATGTCATTGTGTCATGGGAGAGTGGTATGTGTGTTAGTACTAGTACAATTATTGGTGACATCATATTCTCAATTTCAAGTACTATGCTTGTTATAATGTACGAGGGATCTCTAAACGGCCAAGGATGTGAAAATATCGAAAAGCTTACAAGTTTGCCTGATCTTTAATGAGGTTTGTTTCATCATATGCCATGGTATTGCTTATTGTTAAATTTTTGAAAACTCCAGCAGCTTTTCCTAGAAACAGCAAACTCTTCAGTCCTTCCAGGGGAATGCCCAGCAAACTCTTCTGCACGCTAGCAGTGTCAAGTTTGCACCATGCATCTCATGTGACCAAGTCTTCTGGCATTGGTTTGAAATAAAACGATGATGTTTACTTCTAAATATGTGTACCAATAAACTATGTAAATATATTAATTAGCCAAAAGCGTTTTCTAACAATGAACAAAAATAAAAACGAAGATAAAGTAAGAAACTACTGATTCATGTCTCCTCCTCCGCACCCACCTCTCTCCAACTCAAGGTTCCATTCTTTCCCAAACCCCTTCCAGAAGTTTTGTATCGGCCCACCTCCTTTCCTCTGCTCACCCAACAGTTTATCTTACCACTAGCTGATTTCTGCCAACACCCACCTTTTCTATTTTAATCTGTTTAAACTCATTCTTGCAATCTATGCACATCAAAATGATCTGCCATCTTCCGTAATGGTTTCTAAATTAAATGAAGGTGGAATAAGATGTTACCAACTTTGTATCACTGGAACAACATTGTGGAGAAACTGATCCAACACATTATGAATCACTTGAAAACTGCAGTAAGATTGAAACAAAATTTGATTTGGATTCCAGAAGGAGCAGGAATTGAATTCCTCACCACAAAATAAAAGGGGAAAAAAATTCTGAGAAGAAAGGGATAGAAAAGGAACTCTGTGGATCCAGAATTCTTATAAATCTTGTATGATGAGTTCTAATTATCTCATTGTGGGTGTGAATTCTAGTGCAGGAGCATGTGTACGTGTGATTTGGGATGTCTATTTTTATCTTCGATGCATATCTGAACTGGGGATTTGACCTGAATAGAAATGATCTGAGGAGAAAGCTCGATCTGGATAATGTGTTTCCTTCCTATCGCACTACAAATAATAATAGTGAAGAGTCCCAAGTTGTGTTCCCAAGAAAACTCCTCCGATGCCTAAATTAGCTCTCACCTGAGCCAATTAAGAAGTGACAAAAAGTTACCTACTTTTTAAAACCGATTGCGAGACTGCTACTTCTGGTGTGGTTGAGGGGGCTGAGCTGCTGTAGGGAAAGCTCGATCGGGAAGTAGACTGCGGATGGTGATCTATTTCGGTAGATTGACAACGTGGATCCTGTTTTGCACTAGTGATAGCCGATATAGGATTTCCATTGTGTTAATTGGCGCTTGGGTCAAATGAATTGCTCAAGAATGGTGCAATATACCTTGTAAGATAGGCGCTCAGTTCCAAGCTTATGACAGATTTGGCCTAATTGTTAGAGGAGTTTGAGATTCAACCAAGTAGTGGCCTTTTTGGTTCTTCATAATTGAATTCAGACATGGGATTCTAAAAGTCCCCTCCAAAAGAAGCATAGGTTTATAGACAAGGTGCAAGAGCCATTGGGCTACGTAAGTGATGGTTGGAAGACTGAGTATCTGGTGGATAGCAGTTGGTACACTTGCTCCGTGATCTGTGCCAAGTGCCGATGCTACTTCCAATCAGCCTGCCCAAGGTTCAACCTTTTAGCTCTGCAGACCGCACGCTTTGTACTGGCAGGTGCACCTTTTGCTAACATACAGATATCCTGCGATCTTTGCCCCTTACATAATGCTGACGTGTCGTTCCAACAGTCATAGACTCATTTGGGTCCCCTAACTTTGCCATGCAACTGACGGAGGGGTCAGTTAATGAGAGGAGATACCAACCCATGTAGACAATTCCCATCGGTCAGGACTCTCAGGGGTCAGTTAAATCTGAGATGGTGCCATGAACTCATTACTTTCTTGTGGCCAAGACCCATACGGTCTCAACATTCTTAATATTGTTTGATTGTGAAGGGGACAGTGTTGTTGTGGTTAGTAATGGGTATTGTTCGTGACTGAGGATTAGTGATGCAATTGTAAGAGGGGCTGGTAGTGCTGAAAGGTTGTAGGTTATAGGTAGATCCATTTTAGCAAGTGCCAGTGGTGATGGTGGAAGGGAGTCATTCACTATGGTCGTTAGTTGGGGTTGTTGGATCACAGTGGTCATAGTTTTTGCTGGTTGAAAGGGGTACTACTGATCGGATAATTTTGTTGTAAGTATTTAACTATGGCAATCAGATGAAAAATTATGTTGCTCAGATACTGTGATGTATTTCACATATTGAAAATTAACGGTGTTAGCATGCTGTATGCATTGTGGCAACGCTGAAATTTCATTTAGTACTTTTGTAGCAAAAATAATTCAATTCTTGTTATTGGCAGAAGTTTGTGCAACTTTTAGAAAAGGTTAAGCCATTGATTATTCAAACAAATGATTTTTTCCATGAATCAATATTCATTTTGGTTTTAGATGCAAACTAATTATATTCACTTATCTGAATTTGATATGTCATCCTTGATCCCCTGGTGCTATAATAGCCATTATTTTTCCAGTTTATTTATATTTCTTGCATTAACTGCTCTGGAATTTGGTGTGGCTATATCACGAGCTCATACTTTTACGATCTCATTCTATATTTACTTGAATGATGCTTTTTGCCTAATTTTTATGTTTGCCTGCTTTTGTGGGTTGTGGGGTGGGTTGTAGGCTCCTGTGAGACAACAAGGAGAATTCGAATCTATCCACCGTGATATGATGGTTGGCTTTGGAAACTGGGAATTTGATCCTACAAATCTGTCCAATCCGTTCCCCAACAATGAGGGTACTGTGCATTTATGGCAAGGAGATGAAGATATACTTGTGCCTGTGACCTTGCAGCGTTACATAGCTCAACAGCAACCATGGATTCAGTATCATGAGATACCAGGTGCTGGGCACCTGTTTCCCTACACTGATGGAATGAGTGATTCAGTCATTCAGGCACAATTATCTGTTGCTAACTAGTCAATGGAACCTGCAACCTCGTCGAGTCAGGTCAGCTGTTTACATGCTCCTATTTGTAGTTTCCTCTCGATCACCAAGTCAGTTAGAAAATTTAGCTACTTCCGGCATGTTTTCTCTGGAGTCCTATTGTACCACAGCTGTATTTGAACTGAAAGTAGATTTAATCTTGTATTGATTTTGTTCAGATATCATATAGTAAACAAAAACGTGTTTTGAATTGCTCTTCGGTATTTTTTGTCTTGAAAGAACTAGGTTCACTGAATGATGAAGCATGATCTTCCAATTTGGTTTTAGTCCTGAGATTTGAATATGCAAGATTAGAGCCAAATAATTGTTTGATTGTTTCTTATTGAAGCATAAATGATGAAAAGTGTTCCCAACACATATATCCTTCAATTGCATCACTCTTGCTTCTGTATAATGTTCAACCTTCAATCATGTCACCATCTTTTTTTTTTTTTTTAAATTTGGTGCCCGTTAGTAATGGTAAACATGCTCTAGTTGATATCATTTTTCCTTTTTCCTTTTCGGGCATGTACGAGACATATCTTTCAATGGGTGGATCCTTTGAAATATCCAAGGCTATGGAAGGGATTCTCTTCCCAATGTGTAAAGGTACATGGGAGCAGATGGGACTCCAAGCATGCAGATGGTTTTAATTGAATATGTGCATTTAGATAATTATAAGAGAACATCAAAACTGGGATATCAGGGGTGATCTTCGTAAATCTGAGGGTATACCAATATTTAGGACTACGATATATGGTCACTTAAAGTAGCTCAAGTAACTATAGAGGTGGAAATCGAGCTCTGTAATCAGGTCTATGCTGGTGGTTTATTTATTTATTTAAAATTATTTCAAACATTCGCAGACATGCTTAATATTTAAGTCTTTGTTTGTATAACACATTGTAAAAACTATATTTAAAACTAGATTTGTATGTTTTGTTGGTAACGAGCTTCCTGATGTTGTCCCTTACAGAGATGGCTATTGTGGCATGAGATGTGGAACTTCTAAATGCTTAATTTGATCCCGTATTGGGAATCCTGCTACTCAACATTGTGTTTGGTTTATCTTTTGATGCGTACAATTATGTAGAAATGTGAAAAGTTGGTTAAGTTAAAAATTATTTGGTTGTTCGTGAAAGAATGTAGAAATCAAAATTAGGCAGATAAAAACCTCTAATAAGTAGAACATTAGAACAAATACACAAATTGTTGATTTCCTAGCCTTCATCCAACCCCCCCCCCCCCCAAAAAAAAAAAAAAAAGGTTTAATGTTGTGTACTTCTTATTCAACATAGCACAGGAAACAACCTGAAATAGATTTGGATAGTGTTGTTGAAGGATTTATATAGTCCACGTACTCAATTGGAAAAGATTCTGCTTAGATCGGCTTACATTTTAGAGGCTAAAATTGAGCATCCTCATTAGCTTTTCTTTTCCTTTCCTTTTTTGATTGGTGGGGGGACATAATTAAGTAAATCAAAGCGCCATTGAAAATGAGAAAGCAAACATAATGTGACACATTGATTGCAAGATGGAAAGGGCATTATATAAAAACAAGGCTAACTGTTTGCTAAACTGTGGCAGATTACATTGCCCCATTAAGATTGTACCCCACTATTATCATGCTAGAGATGTCAATTTAGTTTCCCTCCCTCTTCCCCCAGTTCAAAATAAAAATAAAAATAAGGAACAAATAAAACACCTACTCAATTTTAAGCTTTACTTGCAGGGGAGCTATTAAGATCCTTCCATCATTTAGGCTGTTAGGTGAATTTAACAGTTTAAAAATAGAAATTGAATAGGTAAATGGTAAAGATTGTATTGAATAATTTAAATTATTATTTAATTTTTATTATTTATCTATTTATTTTTTAAATCTTACCTGTTAAGTTCACAGAAAACCTAAAATGTTTGAGAATATTAACAACTTTATAACTAGAGGTGGATACATATTTGTCAGGAATGTGAATTAGACTGAAAAACCTATGCTTAGCCCTAATCTGAAAAAAGATGTGAGGCTAAATTCGAACAATCTTTAACAAAATTAACTCGCTATGTGAAGTAACCAGAATGCCTAGCAACCTAATTAAAAGTCATCCAAATTAACTCAGGAAATTAATTGTACGTTTGTTGTAGTATTAGGATGAGGGGAGGGGAGATTCAGAAGAATAGAGCGACGTTGAGGGATACTGATATGGAGAATGCATCCGTTCAAATCTGAACTAATTCCAAATGCACGAGGCAAGGTGCTTGTTTTAGGCGCCACAGATTGTACAAGCAATTAGTGATAATTAAGAAGATATTGCTGAAATTGATATGATAAATTCAACCACTAAAAATTTCTTGCTTTATATCCTAGTAATGCTAAGTCAGAAGCTTATGACAATTATTATAATTTGTTAGAAATTGAGTCTTTATGTAATGATAAGAGTATTTCATTATAACTTGGAAGTTACATGTTTAAATTATGTGAACAATTTTTTTGTAATACAGAAGTAAAGTGTATAAATCTGACTATCACCAGTTTATGAGATGGGAGTTTTGTATGCGGGACCCTCTACTAAGATCCTGTTTGAAGGGAGTGGAAAGAAGTGGTAGGAATAGAAAGGAACCGTCCTTTGATTGAATAAGACGAAAAAAAAATGAGGGAAAGCTTTCCCAATAAGCCTGCGTTTTGTTTGTCACTTATTTAATGGAATTTTTCTTTTTTTTATGATAAACCAAACAAATAAATGAAACTCGAGGGCCATTTAATCCTTTCTTTTTTCGTCCATTCCTTAACTATTTTGTTGCAGTTTGTTCGTTCCTTCATATCCAAGCAAAGTGCTAAGTGGGTGTGAGTTTACGGGAACAACTCATGATCCAAATTCTAAAGTAACCTGAACCCACAATAATTTGAGATCCGAGGCAACTTGTAACACTAATCACACATGGGATAACTTGATACACGAAATAATGCTATATGATGAAAATTTCAAATCCCCCCCCCCCAAAAAAAAAAAAAAAATCTGACATAATCCACCATTTGGCCATTTCCCAATTTAAACAGACCCCCCTCTTAAGAGAGCTCAACTATAGTCTGGAGGGACAAGTTGAAGAAGCCAGTGGCCAGTGGAAAGACGTGTACATCCTTGGAAAACGGCCGTTACTTCTTATCTAAATTGTTGCCTTGACTATCAACAGTTATTTTATTTAATTTTCGAAAACAACAGTAATAGTATTGTGATGTCGATAGCTGTGAGGAGGAAATGGGGAGAATGATTCCCACAAAATCATGCGTGTCTTGGGGGAAGCTTTTGCTGCCCACCATGCGTAAGGAGCACATCACATGCCCCACAGCACATTCTTTTCAAGTGGGCAAAATCTATCAAACGCCCAAAAGTCTTTTAACTAAGGATTAACAGTTCAATGGAAAGTAGATTGAATAGTAGAACGGCATACTAAACAACTGATCAGAATTCTAGTCATTTCTCTCCCTTTTTCCTCTTTGAAAAAAGGTGATAAGAAATTAAAGCCAGAAATATGGAGGTGGTCGATTGTGTGAGTTTGATGTTGAGATCACAATGTTGTTCAATTTCTGCTGCTGGCAAAGTGAAATTTCATTTGTAGTGGATAACTGGATGCTGCTGGCAATTTGTATGGTTCATGGGTCGGTTTTTAGAGATGTTTCTGATAAAAATTGATGCATATCAGTTGCAGGATTGAGAATCTGCCCAGCCAATGAGAGTTGGAGCACTGAGAAGAATGTTGGCCGGGCTTGATTACTCTAGAGTGCGAGGATCTCACATTGTGTGGCCTGAAGAGAAATAAGACAAAAATTCTGTCCAATGATTAAAAAAAAGTAACTGTTTGTCATCCTAAAACTAAAAGAAATTGACTATTGTCAGAGAAGAGTGGCAATGTACACAAAACTTCGTGCATTGTGAACTCTATAGACAACTAAAAATAACCAAACTTTATCCTCATAATATAGTAAGATTATTTACGTGAAGGCATTCAGCTACAACACCAGAAACTATGAAGAGAAAAGGGTTTATTATTAGATACGATTAATCCAGCCAAGAAGGGAATGGAATGCCAAGAGTATGAAGGTGGTACGTAGCTAATGTCTCTCTTGAAACTGTCTGGCATTAGATTAAATGCAGCAGATCAAATAATGTTTACCATTTAAGCCATGCTCTCCATGTCACAATTGACCAGTCTGATCAGCATGTTAAATCTTGTCATCTTGATAAAGAAACTTAGATTATTAAGAGCAAAGATGATGAACAAAATCTGGCTGTGTGGTCCTTTATTTATCATCACAGGTACTTAAGACAATGACAACATGCTACTAACATAAGAAGGAAGAAAGATCAAAGCCATACAATCCATAATCCTAAAATGGCTTCTTGTGCCCCCTAACTCATTTTCTTGGGAAGAAATTTTCTCCTAATGGTGCTAACCTGCCTAGGAGTCATGCCAAATGCCTTCTCTAGCAACTCATCACTGGCTCCAGATCCAAACAGAGCATTAGGGATCCTCTGTATTCCCGGATTTTGGCTATTGAAACTCCCAACAATCGTCGCCGTCGATTTCCCAACATTCATTTGGAAATGCATCAGCCCTCTAGGGTACACCATCACCTCCCCTTCCTCGATCACTTTCGCGAAAACCCTATTTGCCGAGTCGACAAATCCCGAATAAACACTCCCTTTCACCACGTACGCAACCTCGGTTGCTCTGGGGTGAATGTGCGGCACGTTGACGCCGCCCTTTTTGAGATCGGCCCGCGCAAATGACATGCCGAGCGTGTTGAGTCCCGGAAAAGTGTTCGAGGTTACCGAGATGCCTGCGAAGCCCATGTCGGTGAAATTTCCGGGGGATTTTATTCCTGTGAATATGAAATCCTCCGGCGTTACTTCGGCAGTGTTCTTGCATGGGAGGATGTGGAAATGGGAAGTTCTGGTGAGAGTGAAATTGGTGTTGGGTATGCAGAAATCTTGAACAGGATCGGCGTCACAGGCCATTGATGTGAAGAGATGACGGGAGAGAGTTAGTAACGAGACAGCCAATTTTAGTGACATTTCCATTTTCTCTCTGCTTCATGCTATGAGAAGAGGAGATCTACAAGGCCTTTTATAGAACGCACACGTGTTGGATTGCCAACAATACCCCTTGATTTTCAATGTAGTAATTGCTCTTTACTTGGCAAGGTGGAATCATCAACACTTGGTTATGAGGTTATAAAGGTAAATATGGCACAATCATATTCTTCGTTCTTTTACCGAAAATATTTACCAAAGAAAAAATATTTTTCAAGAAAATGTCAT
>JAODPA010127111.1:0-17313 GCA_025585075.1 Nepenthes mirabilis
ATTTCTAAAGAAATATGACTGCATATTAATTAAAGAGTTATATTAATTAAAAATTAAATGATCCAATTGTTATATAAGTTATGAGTTTAACGCCTATTGTTAGGCATATTATTTCATTTTATTTTACTGTTCATCCATTGATTTATATAACTATTCGTCAAGATTAATCGTTTAAATTTGTTAACCAACTGATTATTTTGCACATCGATCTTTTATATTACCACTAGTCCAATCATTTAACTATTTGATCGTTTAGTCGTTCGGTCAGTTTTCTTTTTGATACAGGTCCAATGATTCGGTTAATCCATCCCTCTTCATGGGTTTTTATCTTATGGATTCCATGAATCAATAGGTTGAGTTGGTTTTACCATAAATTGTATCCAACCCTTATCTCCATACTCAAAGATTAAATTCAAATTTCAAGTATGCTCAAATTAAAATTTGAGTGATTTGTTTTAAACATCATCCAAATGCTCCTTCCTAACAAAATCTTAACTAATATGCATTAATTATTGATTGATTTTGTTAACTAGAGCTTGATTCTCTACTCTATTAACCAATATTTTCTAACCATTAGGCTACTTTTCTTTGATTCAAAAACCACCTTTTGTAGCTCTTTTTTGGTTATAAAAGAAACTATTCTCATTCGTTCTTCAAATGAATCTCAAGTCTAAATATCTAATGGGGTTTTGTTTGATATTTAATCAAATCTAAAGTCTTAATATCTAATGGAATTATTGTTCAATGAATCTAAAGAAACAACTCTCCTAAATGTTTTTGCATTCTTTCAGGAGGTATTTATAAAGTTTGTCTTAAATGTCTTCTTTCATATAAAAAATTATTTTAATTTTTCTCTTTTATATAACATTTTGAACAAAAGTGATTTTTCTTCTAGGTAGTTGCCTCTAAAGCCTTTCAACATCTATTATAGAGCATCTAGATTTTCACTAGCTTGTCAAGAGGATCATCCGGTTTAACATTTCTTGGCTCTTACGTTGTGATATTTTTGAAGTCATAATATTAGTTAGAGCTAGGTGACTCGATATTGTATTTAAGAGTGGTGGTGATTTGTTAGTTCACCACTTTCTTCTTTTTTCTTCAAGCCGAAGGATTTTACAAATTTGCCTTTTAAGAACGCAACTTGTATACGAAAGAATTCATGAATAAAATAAAATTTTTATTTTTGCATTCAGTTCGTAATATTAATTTGTTCTGTTTATATGTTGGACTTATATTTATCCGTTTGAAATAATAATCCGTCGAAAGTTTAGATTAATAACCTATCTAAATAGAAAATCTTCTTTAATTAGTAATTCTCGATACGTCAACATTATTCGAATTCTAACTTGGTAAAAATTTAACTATTCAACATTCTAATAACTTTGTTCGACTATTATAGGAAATGGAGCTTGTATTAGTAGTCCCCACAATGTGAATGGCCAATGAGCCTACAAAGCTTAGAGTTTTGTATGTGGTTTATGTATACATTGCCATGAATTTGGCAATTATCATATTTTTAATGAATTCTATTGCATTCTTCTTCATCATTGGTCAATAGTGGTCCTACCTCATAATTTTAAAGGCTAAATTCTAGCATCCCACATGGGCTCCACATATGTGGAGATGCACGTATCTAAGAATGCAATTAGCTTTCATTGGAATCAGACTGTATATGTAGGGTATTAAATAGTCTCTTCTATATAGTGACCGATCCACCAAAGTGTACCAACCGACGGTTTTTAAAATGCATTTTTCCTTTATGGAATCACTTAGAGCATTATACTTTCAAGGTACTTTACATATAAAGTTATCCAAATTACCTTGTCTGTCACTTGAAGGACCTCATCTTGTTCCATGATGTTAGACCTTTGAAGCATCTCTATTATATCTTGAGCATATTTCTTTAGGCAACTGTGTGTTGACATCTTAAAAAATCGATTGGCTTTTCAATTATCATCCCTTGGGATATGAATCTTTTGAGGCTCAACAAGAGATCTTATACCTTATGGAGATTTTTAGCTAGGTTTGGCTTAGATACTTCAAATTTAGCTAGTACTTGGTTAACCAGTAGCTTACAATTGTTATAAATGATTAGGCTTTAATGAAACGTTCTTTATCTAGTTTCGAATCAGTTAGCAGAGCCTTATATTTTACGACATTGTTGGTGGTTAGAAATTCAAATGTGACTAAGTATTTTATTTCAATTCTTTCAAGTAAAGTTAATAATATTCTAGATCTTCCACCTGAATATGAGGATATTCTGTTAAGATGCAACATCCATGCATGTGATGATCCTTTCGGAGTTGTCACCATGCAGTCGTCTATTTCTTTCAAAATTAATGTTGTTGTTTTAATGATAAAGTTTTTAAAAGTTTGATTCTTTTTGAACAGTTATGTTTTAAACTCTATGTCAAATTTGTTCAACTCAATTGACTATTTGAATAGTGTCTAGATTTTTTTTAATTTTTCTAAGATTCTTTTTAACGATTGATTAGTTAAGACCACAATCTTGTGGGCTTGAAAATACAGAAGGTACTTTCTCACAGAAAAACTAAGACTAAAGCAACCTTTTCCATTCACACATATTGAGTTTTCATACCTGTTAGGATTTTATTGATATAATATATTAGCCACTAAATTCGTAACTCTTTCTTAACCAAAACGGAGCTCAAAACTGTTTCTAATATAGATACATAGAGATATAATTTCTCATTCTCTTTGGAATAAGTCAACGAAAGTGGATATATCATATATTTTTTCAACTCTTGAAAAAATTTTCGGCATTCCTCCGTCTATCAGAAACCATTTGTCTTTATCCCTTTTAATGTGTTTAAGAATAGAAAAATATTTTCTTAGTTGATTTTACCAAAAATCGGGATAGAGCAGCCAATTTTTTGATTAACCTCTATATTTCCTTGATTGTTTGAAGTATAACATATTTTTTAAACTTTTATTATCTATAAAGACTTATTTTAATTAGTTTTCATGAACTCTATTCAAAATGAGTATAGATACAATTGGCAAGTCAGAGTAGAAAGCAATTAGAAGTGTCATGTCATGTTATTAACTTTAGTGACATCATTTTCTACCTCTAATTCTTCCCTTTTGCTAAAGGAAGCATTCGCAAGATGATTTGGGCTTTTTTACCAACGGTTTTGGTAGATATCATATTAATGACTTCTACAATCACTCGATTTTGTAATTACTCAGTCTATTATTTATCATCTTAATCATTACTTGGGGCAGATTTAAGGTTTTATAAATATCTTTTGAGATACCCATTTTGTATTAGGACTTTAATTTTCTTTTATAACATCCAAAAGTTTTGAGTGTTGTACCCTGAAAATCGATAGTAGAATTAGTATTTAGATTGATCACCTTCTTTAGAGTTTTTAACTGGCTTGAACCATTTTTGCCATATCATCATTATTAAAAATAAATGATATTATTTTCTATCACAATTTTTTGTCTCTTGCTAAAGGAAGCCTTCTTAAGATGATTTTAAGCCTGTTTGTAGGCAAGTATAGTAGACACTATACTAATAAGTCCTGTTGCTACTTAGTCTTATGGTTGCTTAGTTTGCTCTTCGTTATCTTTATCATTACTTGGGATAGATCTAAGGCTTTATAAATATTTCTTACAATACCCTTATTCTATTAGAGCCTTAATTTCCTTTTGTAACAACCAGCAATCTTCAATATTATGTTCTAAAAATTAATGATAAAGGCAATACTTAAACTGTTGGCCGCCTTCTGGATTCTCGACTTGTTTAGGGCATTTCAATTTTTTTAAAATTTTATATCTGCACCAAATTGTTTGTTCGGGTGTCTTTCAATGACGAGAATTTCAATGGCATGTACTCTTTAAGAATACCCAACTCGCTTCACTGTTATTTTATATGATCCCAAATAGAAGAGTTATTGTCGTTTCTTTTCTTCCTTCCATCATTTGATCCTAAATTACTTCTATAATTTGAGCATTTTGGCCATTTTTCTTTATTGGCATCTTCATTCACAATGTAATCCCTGGTGATAACTTTCACTTTCAAGAATATTTTCGGGTTCTGCTAACTTAAATATTAAAAAAAGCCACTCAACTATATTAGAATCATAAAGACATTTAATTTCACTTCATCAGTGAGTTTTGATATGCCTATAGACTTTACAATAAATTTGACTAGAAAATACTTTATGTTCTCATTTGGAATTTGTTGGATATCGACAAGAAGTCAAAGTTGCTTTTTGCCCTCTGATTGGAGGTAAATTGTGATAGTAATTGTTCTGTCAATTCTTGAAAAGATTGAATAAAATTTAATCCTAACATATAAAATGAAATTCTTGCATGTCCCTTTAAAGCTCGAGAGAAGTAAAGGCATAGTGCACTATCCTCCAGGTTTTGAAAGCCAAACAACATTCAGAAGTGGTCGATATAATCCATTAGATCAATTCTTAAATTTGTAGGGTATTCGATGTCTTTTATCTCTGCGGTAAAAGGTATATGAGCAAAATTAGTCGTTTGTCTAACTTTGTTTTCCCAAAATACCTACTATTCGATCATTTTCATTCTCTCATTCACCTAAATTGTGGAGGAAATTCATTTTGTATTAAGAAATGTCCTCAATTTTAAATAATTAGTAGGTACACCCGGTAGTTGCTTAGTTGGGACATGCTGCATAATCCCTCCTCTCCATCAGATGGATGCTTGGAATCTTAGATATACTAAGAATTCCATCATTTAGGGCTCTATTCCCTAACTTCATAGTTTAAGCGCCCTTTGAGTCAAGTAAGTGTAATATTACTTGAGAGTCTTGGATATTGCTTGAGATGCCTAATTTTGATATTATTTGAGAGATGGACTGGTTGGCGTGTTATTATGTTAGTATAGATTGATATAATAAATCTATTTTGTTTTGCATTCTGGGATACGAACCTTTTAAGTTTCAAGGTAGAATTGGAAAATAAAAGACCGAATTGATCTTAGCCTTGCATGCGAACCATTTGATGAAAATGGGTGTTGAGCTTATTTGACATATGTGACCACATCTAAGAGTCATAATGTAATGATTGAAGAGATTTTGATAGTATGTAAATTTGATGATATTTTTTTGAAGGATTTGCTTGGGTTACCTCATAATAGAGAAATATAATTTGCTATTGATATTGTACTAGAATCTGTGTCAGTTTATAGGGCACCTCATAGGATAGCCTCATCCAAATTAAAAAAAAATTAAAGCAATAGTTATCAGTTTTATTAAAAAAATTATTCGGTTGAGTGTGTTGCCATATTTGCTCCAGTACTTTTTGTGAAGAAGGACGAATCGATGCGGCTATGTGTAGATTATTAGGAATTGAATAAGATTACAATTAATAATAAGTATCATCTCTGGAGAATAGATAATTTATTCAATCAATTGTAAGGAGTTCAAACCTTTTCTAATATTGATCTTTATTTGGGGTACCATTAGTTAAGGATTAAGTATAAGAATGTACTTAAGACGACTTTTAGAATGAGGTATGGCTATTATAAGAATACATTTTGGCTTGACGAAATGCACTATAAGTATTTATGGATCTCATAAGTTGGTTTTTTCAGCCTTATTTGGATTAATTTATAGTCATTTTTATTGATAATATTTTGATATATTCGAATAATTTTAAATAGTTTAAAAGTCATTTGAGGATTGCGCTACAAACTTTGAAGAAAGGAAATTGTTTGCTAAATTAAAGAAATATAAATTTTAGTTAGAAGATATGTCATTTTCAAGGCACAAAGTTTCTAAAAATGGTGTATCAATGGATCCGAAAAAGACTAAAGGTGTGGTCAATTGGGATTGACCGACGAATGTTACAAAGATATAGAGTTTCTTGGGTCTGGTTGATTATTTTAAGCTCTTTGTTGAGAATTTCTTGAAGATTACAATACCACTAACATGTTTGACTTAGGAGCAAACGATCTTTCTTTAGGATGAAGATTACGAGATGAAATTTTAAGAATTGAAGAATAGATTGACCTCTATACCAATATGGTTGATTCTGGATGGATCAAGAGACTTTGTAGTGTATTGTGACTTTTAAGAAGGGTGGTTTGAGTTGTTTGTTAATACAACGCGGCTAAGTGACTACCTATGGGTCAAGACAATTGAAGGTGCATAAATAGAATTATTCCATCCATAATTTAGAATTGGCTATTGCGATCTTTGTGTTAAAAATTTGGATGCATTACTTGTATGAAAAAAATTTATGATATATTCTAATTATAAGAGTTTAAAATATTTATTTTCATAAAAGAAAATGAACATGCGGTAACGAAGATGGATAAACTTATTGAAAAACTATGATTGCGAAATCCAATATCAATAAAAAAAAACGAATGTGATTGCTAATATTTTGACCCGAAAATCTTCAAGTATAAAGGGTCATTTGAAGATTAATAAATGGAAAATATTGGTTGGGATGAAAAGTTATATTATTCGATTACAATTCCAATGGTCGAGGATGATTTTGTCATATCTCCAAGTACAGCCCATGATTATAAAGAAGATTAAAGAAACTTAAATGAGTGACCCGTATTTGATGAACATTGTTAGAGATTTGGATAATGAGCCACGAGTAGATTTTAATTTACAAGCTGATAAAATTTTTCGATTTTGAGAAAGGATCTTTGTACCCAATATTGATGAGTCAAAGGAAAAAATTTTAAAAGAGACTCATAGATTCAAGTACACAATTCATTTAAGAGTAAATAAGATATACCAAGATATTAAGAAACATTTCTGGTGGTGAAACATGGGGTGGGAGATTGTGGTGTATGTAGCCCTGTGTATTGTATGACAACAATTCAAAGTTGAGTATAAGAAACCTCCAAAATTTTTGCACCATTTATCTATTCTCAATTAAAAATAAAAGTGCATTATGATAGATTTTCTTTCAGATTTTCCTAAGACAGTAAGAATTCATATGCCATTTGGGTGACTGCGGGCAAGCTGACAAAGTCAACTCACTTTTTACTGATCTGAATGACGTTCTCAAGAGACCGTTTAACACGTCTGTATATAAATATAATTGCAAGGTTGTATGGTATTTTAGTTTTGATAGTTTTCTATCGTGATTTGAAATTTGTGTCTAAATTTTGGGAATGCTTATATAAAGAATTAGGTACTAAGTTAAAATTTAGTATGACGTTTCACCCTCAAATAGACGGTCAATCGGAGATGAACATTCAGATTTTGAAAGATATGTTGAGGGCATTTGTATTAGAGATGAAAAAAAATTGAGATAATTATTTATCTTTGGCCGAATTTATATATAACAACAGTTATCAATCGAGTATCGAGATGACCTTTTTTAAAACTTATACGGATAGGGATGTAGGTATCCTATTAATTGGAAAGAAATTAATAATCATGAACTTTTGGGTCCCGATATTATTCATGACACTTACAATTAGATTAATATTATTCAAGATTGACTGATTGTTGCTTGAAGTTGCCAAAAAAGTTATGTAGGTAGACAGAGAATTGATTTAAGGTTTGAAGTGGTTCATTATGTATTTTTGAGGGTATTTTGTAAAAGGGGAATCTTGAGGTTTGGAGTAAAAGTTAAATTGAAGTTGAGGTTTGTGAGGTCCGAAATCAAATAAGCTTAAAATCAACGTAAAATATTACTACTTAAAAATCGGAATGTTTTGATTTCGATTTAAATCAGAGTGTCCTTACACCACTGAAAGATCAAAATTAATGGTAATCTAAATATTGACCGATTTTAAGGAATATTAACTGGCGGCAAGATATTAACCGGTGTCAAGATATTGACCGGTGTCATAATATTGAACAGTGTCATGATGTTGACCGACGTCAAAATGTTGACCAGCGTCGAGATGTTGGCCAATGTCAAGACGTTGACCGGCGTCAAGATATTGACCGAAAGGTTGACCGAAGAATTGACCGGTTTTTAGAAATGTTGACCGACTTTGAATAAAAGAATAGAAACATTGGCCGGTTTTGAGTAAAAGTTGGCTGGATTAGAGTAAGAAGCATTGACCGAAAAAGTTGACCAATAGAAAGGTTGACCGATTTAAAAAAAAATATTGATCAGCTAGAATTGACTACCGAATTCAAAAATTTTGATCAGGATAAATTAAGGACAAACTAAAGGTAATGGCTAACTTTGTTATTTAGACGGTTAGATCCCAATTAGATCCAAATTTAATCAGAGTAAGTGAACTACCTCGATAACCTTCTAGATAAAAGTATCAAGTAGGTAACTTACCCCACTCACTTTCACCTAACCCCTGAAGAGAAGTACCAAGTAGGTAACTTACCCCACTTACTCCACCTAATCATTCCTCTTTATATACTAAGATCCAATTGAGGGACGGTTGTGAAATTTCTAGCGAGGAAGAAGAGTAAGGAGTGAAGAAGGAGAAAAAATTTCAAGTCAATCGGAGTGGGTGGTCAACAGTCAGGCAAGTGTACCTTTTCTTTTCAAACTCGGATTTTAAGAATATTTTTAAGGCAAGTGTACTCCCCTTTTTTAAATTCAGATTTTAAGTGTACTTCTATTTTTAAGTCCCGGCTTTAAGAAAAAAAAATTTATAAGTGTTCTTTTCAAATTTAAATACTTCAGCACATAGTATATCAGACTTGCCATTTTAATTACTACTTGATAAGGTGTGTCTCTGACGTCAGGCTTGCTGTACGATCGGACTGAAAATATGATTTTGATTTCATGGTTAATTCATACTTTTTGCTTTCTGTTTTCTACTTTCTACTAAACTTATGATTAAATTTGAATTGTATAAAGATAGAGAAGTAAACAAGTTTTGAGTCATAATGTTATAATAAAGAATTATTGACCAGAATGAGATTTATGGATTTGAAACCGATTTCATGTCAACTGAAAGTCTTTATTCCAAATGTTATAAATTTCAAATCGGCTTGTAATATGACGACTAAAAGTTTTGTTCCCATCCAGAATGTGAACAAAAGAAAAAAGTGAACTAATCTTATGACAAGATAAATAAAATCGGACTTTAGCACTGAAAGATAAAATTCTATGGCATATCTTAAAACATTATGATAGTAATCGAGGATAACGAAAGGGAGCCGTCCTCGGGGCTTTATACAAGGAGGAAGTGAGAGCCGTCCTCGGAGCTTTATACAACGAGATATTGTTATAATTATGAGGAGATGTGTACAATCTATTCTCGATTATTGGCCCCTCCACTAGCAATGTCCTTTCCCAAAAAAAGAGAGAAATTTCTATAATAAGATCGACTCTGATTTCTGTCCTAATTTTCAGAATTGACTGCTTCGACTTTCTTAATTACTTTTGTATTAGGTATCTCCCATGATCCGGTCAATTGTTATTTTATAATATTTATGTTACTTATGTATCTGTATCTGCCTTACAATATAAACGCTTTACAAAAAATTTGCATGTACCTTGTTGAACCCTGACTCACTATTTTTCTATTTTTTCCGTCGAGATGAAACTATAGAGCTCGTGTCTGACGAGATGGAATGACTAGAGTTCCGTCTAAATGATTCTAAGGAGTCGGAAGTATATTTTGGAATTACCACGGAAGAAGCAGCTTTGTTGTAATGATCCAATTAAAATATATGAATTTTTATAATTAGACTTTTATGACATATATGCATAAATGAGTTTTATGGGTATAAATACGAATACTTCGGCAGGTTATTAGATTGGTTTCCGTTACATATTTTATGAATATCGTGTATGGGTCCTAAATGACATCTATGATCTTATGATTGGAAGGCATGACCAGCCTAAACCAGATCACCGAAACCTTGGTATCAGTTTTGGGAGGTCATTGACGGAATGCAAAAAAAAAAATTATTCCGTCACAATTAGTATCAGAGAGATGAGATACATTAGGAATTAATCGAACAAAAATGCCAAAGTATAGGTTTGAATCTTCATACTGAATTTTCGTAAGAATTAGGCCAAGGTAACTTAGGCGACTAGAATCCTAAAGAAGCTTGGATCCTAAGTTAGGTTCAATTTTAATGAGTTGATGGATACTTTCTTTTCATGAGATTATAATATCGTGCCTATCTTAATTTTACAATGGCTAGTGAAAAAGGAAGAAGGAATGGCCGTAATACACCCCATGATTGGGAGGCTGCCTATATAGATTTATTGGAAAGAATGACCAACGTAGTGGAGTCTATCGAGTATAGGCATATGGCTCAGGTCCCTATGACCGGGCCAACTCCGGCCATCCTGGCTCCAACCATGTATGATCAGTTCATGGCAGAGCTAGCACCGGGCTATTTTAGGGAAGCCCGATCTAGCGGAAGCTAAACTATGGTTAAAGAGAATAAAGAAAATATTTACAGTAATTGGGTATACGGACCAGGAGAATGTCACATTCGCCATATATAAGTTGGAGGGTGAAGTGGACAGTTGGCGGGGCATGAGAAAGAGGGCACTAGGAGTGTCCGACGAGATGATCACTTGGGATATAGTCGAGGAAGCTTTTCTGAAGAAATACTTGCCATCCAGTCTTCGGAATCAAAAGGGGATAGAATTCATGAGATTAAGGTAAAGAAGTATGTCGATGACTAAATACGATGCTAAATTTACTGACCTGTCCCGATTCTCACCTTATTATGTAGAAAATGAATTAAGAAAGACGAAGAAATTTCAGTAAGGACTACGGGATGTTATTAGAAAATAACTGTTCACATTAAAGCTTGAAACGTATATCGATATACTGGACAGGACAGTCATTTATGAAAAAGAAGTGGAGATAGAGAAATTTTACGCAAAGAGAGCAACTAGTCGGGCAGGCGTTAGTGTCAGACCTGCTGGGAGATCTTTTAGATCGTCTAAGAAGATAAGGACGACTGATAAAGGAAAGGATGTTGTGCCGGCTTAGTTGATGACTGATTCAAGGACGTCGGCTATGCACTACACCACCTGTGGGAGGATGCATTTGGGGCAGGCATGCCGCCGAATGATAGGAGCTTGTTTCAAATGCGGATAATAAGGCCACCTGATTAAGGATTGCCCAAGATTAGAGGGGAGAAAGCCTACTACTCTGGCTAAGGTATTCACAGTGACTATTCAGGAACTGGAGGTATCGTCAAATATTGTGGAAGGTACTCTTTCTATCTGTGGAGTTCCTACATCTATCTTATTTGATTCAGGATTTACCCACTCTTTTATTTCTCCATGATTTGCATGTATTATTATCACTACCCCTTACTTATTGGATTTAAATTGTCTGTATTTACCCATACTGGATTCCCTATAATTACTGATGTTGTACATCCTAGATGCGTAATGGAGGTACATGGGCAATGTTTAATTGTGGATTTGGTATTACTAAACATGAGAGATTTTAACATGATTTTTGGGATGGATTGGCTGGCTAAAAACCATACCACCATTGATTATTTTATGAAAAGGGTTTATTTTAACATCCCAGTGATGAAAACCTTTTTCTTTCAAAGCATTAGGAAGAAGGAGATGCCTGTATTGATCTCGGTTTTACATGCCAAATATCCGGTAAGAAACAGATATAAAGCTTACTTGACTTATACCTGCACCACTGGGAGTCATAAGGTGCCGGCTAAGGACATCCTAGTTATTCGTGATTCTGAAAATATATTTTTTGAGGAGTTTCTTGGATTATCTCCGAATTGGGAGATTGAGTTTGAAATCTCTATTATTTTCGGTGTTAGTCCAGTTTCTAAGACCCCTTATAGAATGATCCTTGTTGAGTTAAAGGCACTAAGATTACAATTACATGAGCCGCTACATAAGGGTTTTATCAAGCCAGGTGTGTCTCCTTGGGGAGCACTGGTGTTATTTGTAAGGAAGAAAGATGGGTTGTTACGGCTTTGTGTTGATTACCGTGAATTAAATAAAATTACGATAAAAAACAAATATCCTCTGCCATGTATTAATGATTTGTTTGATCAATTGTAAGGATATTAGGTGTTCTCAAAAATTAATCTAAGGTCCGGTTATCATCGATTGAGGATTAAGCCAGAGGATGTGGCCAAAATTGCTTTCCGGACGAGATACGACCACTATGAATTCTTTGTTATGTCCTTTAGGCTTACGAACGCCCCTATTGTCTTTATAGATCTGATGAATAGAATGTTCAGGCAGTATCTGGATAAGTTTTTGGTGGCTGTTATTGATGATATTCTAATCTATTTAAAGAACTATGAGGAGCGTAAAACTCATCTAAGGATAATACTTTAAGTACTCTGTAAGAAAAAGTTGTATGCTAAGTTTAAAAAATGTGAATTCTAATTGGAGAAGGTGATGTTCTTGGGACATATTATTTCTAATGGTGGTATTTCTGTGGATCCAAAGAAAGTAGAGGCTATTACTAACTGGCGTAGGCCGACTTCTATAACCGAAGTTAGAAGCTTTCTGAGTATGAAAGGTTACTACTGGTGATTTGTGAAAAAATTTTCATAGATTGCTATGCCCCTGACTCGATTACTGAAGAAGAAAGTTAAATTTGAATGAATTGAGGAGTGTAATCAGAGTTTTTGGGAGCTAAAGGATCGCCTGACTACTACTCTAATATTCGTAATTCCGGAATGATCAGGAGGTTATGAGGTGTACTATGACGCCTCTAAGGTAGGCTTGGGATGTGTATTGATACAGTATGGTAGGGTGGTAACTTACAGGTCAAGACAATTGAAATGCATGAAAAGAACTACCCTATCCATGATCTAGAGTTGATTGTTGTGGTATTTGCCATGAAAATTTGGAGGCATTACCTGTATGGTAAAAATTTCTTGTGTATTCTGATCACAAAAATCTAAAATATCTATTTTTTTAAAATGAGATTAATATGAGGTAAAAGAGGTGGCTTGATCTCTTAAAAGATTATAACAGTGAGATACAGTATAAGCCTAGAAAGGCTATTGTGATTGCAGATGTATTAAGTCGACAGTCAGGAATTGTGGCTCTATTACAAACCAAGCAAATAAATTTATTAGACTATCTAAAATAATGTGATGTCTGGTGATATGCTAAGGGTAATAGGATACTCCTATCTTATCTTCAGATCCAACCTGAGATTGTTAATGAAGTTAGGGAGAAGCAAGTTAATGAACCATTTCTTGTAGAAATTACAAGTGACTTGAGTAAGGAGTCCCGAATTAAATTCAGTATCCGAACGGACGGAGTACTGAGGTTTAGAGACTGATTATATGTGCCAGATAATAAAAAGTTAAAAGAAAAGATTTTAAAGGAAGCTTATCGGTCTAGATAGAACATCCTCCCGAAACGAATAAAATGTATCAAGATTTGAAGAAAACTTTTTAGTGGAGGAAATGAAGAGGGATATCATGGCCTATGTATAGAAATGCCTCGTGTGTTAACAATTGAAGGCGAAAGGAGAAAACCTTCCTGGTTGTTATAGCCAATGCCGAACTGAAAATGGAAAGATATTGCTATAAATTTTGTATCAGGTCTGCCAAGGATTCCTAGAAATCACGATGCCGTTTGGGTTATAGTTAATCACCTGGCAAAGTCAACCCACTTCTTGGTAATTAGGACGATCTATTTGCGTGATAAGCTGACTCAGCTATATGTGAACGAGATTGTGAGACTACAAAAAATTTCTGCCTCCATTGTATCTGATAGGAATCTCCATTTTATCTCAAGGTTTTGAAAAAAGTTTGCACAAAGAATTGGAGATTGAATTAAAATTTAGTATTGCTTATTACCCTCAAACGGATAGCCAGTCTGAGCAAACTACCCAAATTCTTGAGGATATGTTGAGGGTTTCTGTATTACAAATGAAAGGTACTTAGGATACTTACCTGACATTGGTAGAATTTGCTTATAATAGTAATTATCAGGCTAGTATTGACATAGCGCCTTTTGAGGCTCTACATGGAAGGAAATATAGGTCACCAATTTATTGGAAATAAACTGAGGATAAAAGGATTTTGGGTCCGAAAATTATAAAGAAAACGGCTGAGAGAATTAAACTGATCCATAATAATTTGATGATCGCTCAAAGCAGATAGAAAAGTTATGCGAATAGAAGGATGACAGATTTTAGCTTTGAGATAGAAGATTTTATTTTTCTAAAATTCTCACCATCCAAGGGAACATTGCGGTTCGAAGTGAAAGGTAAACCCATGCCATGATTTATTGATCATTTTGAGGTTCTAGAAAAGATCGGAGAAGTAGCTTACAGATTAGTACTACCGTCAAGTCTGACAGAAGTACATGACGAGTTTCATGTATCCATACCCCGAAAGTATGTTTATGATCCTACACACAATTGAATTCGAACCCTTGAAAATTAATAAAGATTTATCTAACGTCGAGGAGCCACTGCAAATTTTCGACAGAAAGAGTAAAGGTTACGTACAAGGACGGTTCATGTAGTAAATGTGTTCTGGATAAATCACTCACTTGAGGAAGCTACCTAGGAGCGAGAAAAAGAAATCTAGAACAACTATCCCCACTTGTTTGATTAAGGTATGTAATTTATTTAAATTTTGGGAATAAAATTTCTTTAAGTATGGAAGAATCGTGAGGTCCGAAATCAAAGTAAAATATTGCTACTTAAAAATCGAAATGTTTTGATTTCGACTAAAATCAGAGTGGCCTTACACCACTGGAAGACCAGAACTAATGGTAATCAAAATATTGAGTGATTTTAAGGAATATTGACTGGCGTCAAGATATTGACCGGTGTCGTGATATTGACCGGTATCAAATATTGACCAACGTCGAGATATTGGCCAATGTCAAGACGTTGACCGGCGTCAAGATATTGACCGGAAGGTTGACGAAGGATTGACCAATTTAAAAAATATTGACCGACATTGAATAAGAGAAAAGAAATATTGGCTGTCTTTAAGTAAAAGTTAGCTGGATTAGAGTAATAAGCGTTGACCAAAAAAGTTGACCAATAGAAAGGTTGGCCGATTTTAAAAAATATATTGATCAGCTAGAATTGACTACCGAATTTAAAAATTTTGACCATGATAAATTAAGGGCAAACTAAAGGCAATGGCCAACTTTGTTATTTAGACGGTTAGATCTCAACTAGATCCAAATCTAATCAGAGCAAGTAAACTACCTTGATGACTTTTTAGGTGAAAGTACCAAGTAGGTAACTTACCCTCTCACTCCCACCTAACCCCTAAAGAGAAGTATTAAATAGGTAACCCACCCCACTTACTTCACCTAATCCCTCATCTTTATATACTGAGCTCCAATTGAGTGACAGGTGTGAAATTTCTAGTGAGGAAGAAGGCTAAGGAGTGAAAAAGAAGAAAAAACTTCAAGTCAGTTGGAGTGAGCGGTCAACAGTCAGGCAAGTATACATTTTCTTTTTAAACCCAAATTTTAAGAATATTTCTAAGGTAAGTGTACTCCCCCTTTTTAAATTCAGATTTTAACTGTACTTCTCTTTTTAAGTCTTGATTTTAGGAAAAAAAATTGTAAGTGTTCTCTTCAGATTTAAATGTTTCAACATATTGTATATCAAACTTACTGTTTTAATTACTGCTTGATAAGCTATATCTCTAACGTCATACTTGTTGTACGATATGACTGAAAATATAATTTTAATTTCATGGTTAATTCATACTTTTTGCTTTCTGTTTTCTACTTTCTGTTGAACTTATAATTGAATTTGACCTGTATAAAGATGGAGAAGTAAACTAACTTTGAGTCATAATGTTATAATAAAGAATAATTAATCGGAATAAGATTTATGGATTTGAAACTTATTTCATGTCAAACGAAAGTGTTTATACTTGATCAGAATAAGAAAAATAAATTTCAAATTGGCTTGTAATATGATCGCCGAAAGTTTTGTACCCGTCCGAAATATTAACTAAAGAAAAAGAGAACCAACCCTGTGACAAGATAAATAAAATCGAACTTTAGCACTGTGAGATAAAATTCTCCGGCATGCTTTAAAATATTATGGTGGTAATCGAGGATAACGAAAGGGAGCTATCCTCGGGCTTTGTACAAGGAGGAAGTAAGAGCAGTTCTCAAGGCTTTATACAATGAGGAAGTGAGAGCCGTCCTCGGGGCTTTATACAAGAAGGTATTGCCGTGATTGTAAAGAGATGTGTACAATCTCTCCTCGATTATTGCTTACTTTGCTAATGATGTCCTTTACCCAAAAAAAGAAAGAAATTCTTATAATAAGACCGACTCTATTTTCTGTCCCGATTTTCAGAATTGACTACTCCAACTTTCCTGATTACTTTTACATTATGTATTTGTTATAATTCGGTCAACTGTTTTTTTATAATATTTATGTTACATATGTATCTGTATCCGCCTTACAGTATAAACGCCTTACGAAAAATCTGTATGTACCTTGTTGAGCTCTGACTCACTATTTTTTCTATTTTTTCCCTCCATATGAAACTATAAAGCTCGTGCCTGACGAGATGAAATGATTAAAGTTTCGTCTAAATGATTCTAAGGACTCGGAAGTATATTTTGGAGTTACCACGGAAGAAGCAGCTTTGTTGTAATGATCCGATTAAAATATATAAATTTTAGTAATTGGACTTTTATGACTATGTATACATAAATGAGTTTTATGGGTATAAATATAAATATTTCAGCAGGTCATTAGATTGTCTTTCGCTATATATTTTATAGATATCGTGTATGGGTTCTAAATGGCATCTGTGATCATGTGATTTGGGGGCACGACCGGCCCAAACCAGATCACCGAAACCGTGGTGTCAGTTCCAGGAGGTCGTTGGCGGAATGCAAAAAAAAAAAAAAAAATCATTCCATCACAAGGTTCATTGGGCTATTTAAGGTGTTGTAGCGGGTTAAAGAAGTTGCCTACATATTCACTTTATCTTCGACTTTGGCGGATTGCCATGATTTCTTCCATTTTTCCATTTTGAGAAAGTACATGTATAATCCTTTATATGTGATCGAGTACGAACTATTGTAAATTGATTATAATTTAATGTATGTTGAGATTTCGATTTAAATCTTGGATAGAAAAGATCAAGTGTTGAAGAAATACCACTAGTTAAAGTTCTTTGGAGAAACTAAACAATGAAAGAGTGACATGGGAACGTGATGATGAAGTTTGGAAGAAATACCACTACCTGTTTGAATTTTAAAGTATGTAAATTTTGAAGATAAAATTTTTGTAAGGATGAGAAAGTTGTAATATCCAATTTTCGTCCGATTTAATTAGTAATATCCCATCTGAATGACTCGACTATTAAAGATACAAAAGGTTGAGGTGTCGAACGACTTGTTGGCAAATAAATACAAATGATTTAATTTTAATGAATGATTA
>JAODPA010127122.1:0-17312 GCA_025585075.1 Nepenthes mirabilis
TATTCAAATAAGGACTAGTGCATTATTTGGTTAATTAAATGTCAAACATAATATCTACAATTTAGACAAGTAGGGTTTAATCATAACTGTAGAAAATAATATATAGTTTATCTGCCCATTGGTCATAAATAGTAACGTATGCCTTTCGTTAAATAAAAACAATAATAGTCCAAACATTAATATTTATCCATTGTTGATGAGGTTATTATCGATCCTTAATTCTTATATATTAGTACGATTTTCTATAAATTTAATATTTTTCATATATATCGATTGATTTTCTCATGTCACACAGTTTTACACGATTCTACATTTACACAATTTTCGATATAATTGATTATTAGTATGTAATTTTCTCAACAATCTTTCTACAACTGTACAGGCTTTCATATATTTGTTTATTAATATGTAACTTTCGCATGTCTTATTGCAACATTGATCTTATCGGCATATCAAATTTTGATCATGACGTTATCTTCACAAATTTCGTTCAATATATATCGAAATATAAAATTATATATATTCTACTAAACATCAGACTTAATCTTACTACTATTTACTAACTCTTCAAATTAACGAGTTTAGACAAGTTTGCAAAGATTATCAAATTGCCAGGAAACTTTTAGAGAATGGTTTACAATGAGCTAGTTATTAAATATATTTTAACTATTCATATTAGTAAATACTATTCTAGTTTCAAATAAACATTTTGTTTTTGATTTGGTTAATTTTTTGTATGGCAACTGGCTGATGAGAATTGTTTAGTTTAAATTTAGTATTGTGATAAAGTTATTATTAGATATTGCACTTTTGGTCAATATACTTTCCTTACTTCTTGTTTGAATCGAGTAGTTATTGATATTCGAAATAACTTTTATATGTGGGTTTTTGATCTTATGATAGCTATTTATATTATTTTCTCATCCATTTATAAGTGTTTGATTTATGTTCGCGTCTCAATATATTGCTTAGATTTTGATGGGTACACCGGAATATGGGTTGGCTCATAGTCAACGGATGCCAAAAAGGTATGCCAGACGGTCAACGTAAAAACGGCCCAACAGGGCATGAAGGCTCAAAATTTGAAAGGCCCAAAACGGTCAATGCCATCGTTAATCGTCTGGACTCCGGAAGACGGCTAACGTGTGCGCAGATGAACAACTCAAGCATTCACCAAAATCACTGTAGCAACAGCCCAAAAATAAAAGGCTTTTACGGGCCAGGCCCACTTAAGCTCACAATCCATCAGACGGCCAACAACGGCTCTCATAGCGATTTTTACGATCTATGCTGGCTCCCAAAAAGGATATTGACAAAACCAGTGTCTTTCTCTTAAGGAAGGCGCCAGATTTTTCGAACCTCCTGCCAACTGGGACGCTCCAACGGTAAAAAATACAGAAGGAAGGTAAACAATTTGGAAAGTTGCTGACCACCGTGGAAGGAAACTATTTCAATCCTTTTGGCAACTGGTATTAACTCTGAAAGGCAAGCCAACCAAGAATCACGCATGGGATCACTCCTTCTAAAGGAGGAAGATCACCCGCTCAACTATAAGTAAGCCCTTGAATTCTCATTCCATGCACGCTCTCAGTTACTTACGCTATCTGTTACTCACGCAGACACTTACTCTCGTAAGCTATTGTTCACACAACGCTCAGAACGACACAGACTTACACTTCTCTATTTTCTGCTGTCACTAAAAAACCCAAGGCATACAAACGCACCTCTCATGGCCGTCTACTGCCTCCCCACCATCCGGATTCAAGAAGAATGCTTTGTCTCTCTTTCATCTGGAAAGACAAACACACTCTCTCTCCTTCTTTCTACCAATTCTCAGTTTTAGAAACCTTCTTATATTTTAAAGGTTGTTTATTGACTTGAGCGTCGTAGTATTTTCGGTGGGACAACTTTCCGCTGACACGCTGACCTCCTATTCTTTTTAATGGTGTGCAGGATCCAAACTCATGGAACAGTGTCGGAACCATGATAAGCAAATCAACCCAAATCTGTTCAAAATTCGGATCCAATGACACATCATTAGCGCCATCTGTGGGAAGCGCTTACAAAAGCCAATCACAAATTCGCATTACACTCTCTTTTTCACCGTCTGATTCTGCATTCGCAATGATGAACACGAGAGCTTAAACTAGCGATCCCGCTAGAGACGCCACCATTCCCGACCAGGACCATGCTGCTGGTGCCACGGTCAACGGGCGGAATGCCAGCGCCCTACTTTAGCAGTTGATGGAGTAGATGCAAGCCAACAATCGTCTGCTCCAAATACTTTGCACTCAGCACGAGCAGCGACTGCAAGTGGCTCCTCCAGCAGTCGTCCCCGCACCGGCGACCAAAAAAGCTGACCAGAGGAAAAAGTAGCTAGCCAGGAGGCCTGAGAGATCCCGGAGCAATTCAATTCTAGCCTCCTCTCGCATTCCTGGCCAGAACAGGCCTGAGGAATGCTCCGGGAGCACGTCTCCGCGAGAAAGTCCAGAGAGAAGAAATTCTCGTTACTCTCGGGGCGAAGACGAGAACGCAGTCCAGGAGCGAGCTTCCATGACTACCAGGTCCGTTGGGGGCAGTAGCCAACCGGCTGCTGAACCCTTCAGGGACAAAACGGTGTTGAGGGTTTACCTTAACTCCAAAAGATCAGCAAATGCCGCTCTCGCAGATCTACGAGTGGACAAAATCTGGAACCCTGTGTTCCAAGATGAGGAGCGCGCCATCGACTTGGACCGATCTCCTTTCACAGCAGAGATCTTGAGCCGTCCACTGCCAATGAAGTTTAAGATGCCTTCCCTTGACTCATACGATGGGAATAGTGATCCAATTGACCACCAGGATCACTTCCGCATCCATCTTAATCTACAAGGGTTAGAAGACTCGGTAATGTGCCACTACTTCCCACTCACGCTGAAGGGAGATGCCAGAATTTGATTCTATCACCTCCCTTCAGGCACCATCAGCAGCTTTCGTGAGCTCACAGATCTCTTCCTGGCTCAATACGCCTCGAACCGACAGGAAGAGAAGTAGCCGTGGCATCTCTCCCACATCAAGCAGAAACCGAAAGAGAACCCACGACTCTTCCTGGATCATTTTGTAGCGAAGGCCAGGTAGATTCCTCAGATCACAGAGGAGATAAAGTTGGGCAGTTTCATCTTTGCACTGACCTACAGTGATTTTTTCAAGCACCTGGCCCACAAAAATTCTCAAACCTTCCGGGAAGCATAATCCATCACCCGGGAGAGGAAAAAAGGAAATACAGCGACGGAGATCACTCCCGCCAAAAGCAGCGTCGAACTGGGCCCCCAGAGCGCAGAGACTACGGGCCCACTAGCTTTACACCTCTGACGGACACACGCTCAAACGTCCTCATGCAGATCCGCGGAGAAAAATTCTTAAAGTGGCCAAAACCACTAAAGAAGAACTCTGAAAACCAGTCAAAGTATTGCGACTTCCATTGCTCTGCTGGCCATTCAACTGAAGACTGCAAGACACTGCAGAGGGAGATCGAGGAGCTGATTCGCAGAGGGCACCTCACCAAGTTTGTTAGGGGTCCTGGACAGAGCTTTGGAGCAGCTGACGGAGAGGGGCAGGAGCAGACTCCTTCCCGAAATCGGGTTACAATAGGGGTGGTTAACATGGTTACCACCTGACCGGCTAAAAACCCATCTGACGGCGAGGAACAGCAGGCTGGGAGGAAGAAGTAGCACACGGCGGACAATACTATCAGCTTTAGTGATGATGACTTAGCTCATGTAGCGTCCCCCCATGCTGATCCCCTCGTTGTATCCGCACTCATTTTGGACGGTAGTGTAGACTACCAACTGAAGCGAGTGTTTATCAATAATGGAACTTCTAGAGATTTGCTTTACTTAAATGCTTTCTTCAAATTAGGCTTAAAAAAGAATCAACTGAAAACTGCCGAAGGCCCATTATACGGCCTCGATAACGAGCCTGTGCCCGTTCAAGGAACTATCCAATTGGAGGTTACCTTGGATACGTATCCAAAAATAACAAGTCGAACACTCACCTTCCTGGTAGTCGACCTACCCTCAGTATATAACGTCATGCTGGGCAGACCGTGCTTGACAGTGTTCGGGGTAGTCACTTTGATTTCACACCTCAAAATAAAGTTTTCCACACCCTACGGTGTCAGGGAGGTGCTGGGCGACCAAGTTACCGGGCGAACCTGTTATATATCACAGATTGCCCAAAGCGGCAGCACTAGAACAGTTGGAGAACTCGACCATCGGGACAAGATAACCCTCCAGCAAGCACAGTCCGGTGAAACCACAGATGTAATCCCACTAGACCCGGAGGAGCCGGAGAAGTGCGTACAGATCGGTGGCTCACTCACCGGACCACTGCTCGATGAACTGATTATGTTTCTGCGAAGAAACGCTGACCTTTTTGCATGGACTCCAGCAAACATGCCTGGAATCCCGACAAAGATAATAATCCGTAAATTGGGGCTTGACTCCAGCCGAAAACCTGTCAGGCAAAAGCAGATGAACCACTCTATTGAAAAGCTGATCACCATTTGAGAGGAGGTGAAGAAACTGCTGAACGCAGGCTTCATTAGGGAAGTCTAATACCCGGACTGGCTCTCTAATGTCATCTTAGTAAAGAAAAGCAACAGCAAATGGTAGACGTGCGTCGATTTTACCGACGTTAATAAGGCTTGCTAGAAGGACAACTTTTCCTTGCCCAGGATCGACCTGCTGGCTGACTCAACGGCCAGACATGAGCTGCTAAGTTTCATGGACGCCTATTCGGGTTACAATCAGATCTGGATGAGTCCGGAGGACGAGAAGCACACCTCATTCATGACCGATCAGGGCACCTACTGTTATAAAGTAATGCCTTTTGGAATTAAGAACGCTGGAGTAACCTACCTACGGCCGGTCAATAAAATATTCGAAAAACAAATTGGTCGCAACATGGAGGTCTACGTCAATGATGTGCTCATCAAGAGCAGGGTCACCGGCGACCACATCCCCGACCTAGAAGAGTCATTCGAGGTGCTCCGTAAGCATCACATGAAGCTGAACCCGACTAAATGTATCTTCGGAGTAGCCTCCGGTAAATTCCTGAGTTTCATCGTCTCCCAAAGGGGGATCAAGGTGAACCCAAAAAAGATCAAGGCGCTCGCCGACATGGCGCCACCCCGGAACGTGAAGGACGTCCAGCGACTGACTGGACCGTTGGCAACACTGTCCCGCTTCCTAACGAAGTCCGGTGACAAGTACCAGCCCTTTCTTAAAGCCCTTCGAGGAACAAAATTCAACTGGTTCCAATGGACTGCGGAATGCCAAACCGCTTTCGATGAACTGAAATGGTATTTGGCTAGCCCACCGTTGTTGGTGTCACCTAAGGGCAGAGAGGAATTGTATCTTTACTTGGCAGTGTCGGAGGCATTCCTAAGTTCTGTCCTCGTGCGCCAGGACTCTAACGCCTAGCGACTGGTCTACTACGTGAGTAAAACGTTGACCGGCCCAGAGACCCATTACACACGCGCAGAAAAATTAGCCTTGGCGCTAATATTATCCGCACGAAAGTTGAGGCCCTATTTTCAGGCCCATCGGATAGTGGTCCTTACGGACCAGCAGCTGAAAAACATCCTCCAGAAGCCCAACGTTTTTGGACGATTGGTAAAATGTGCTATCAAGTTGGGCAAGTTCGACATCGAATTCCTGCCCAGGCCTGCTGTGAAAGCACAGGCGCTGGCTAATTTTATTGTCGAGACTACAACCCCATTCCTCAAGAAACAGCCCGAAGAAAGTGCGGAACTACTTGTCAAAGTTTCAGAATGGATACTCCACGTGGACAGATCGGCTACGGACACAGGCGATGGCGCTGGAGTGGTCCTTTACAACCCCCGACGACGGGTTTAAGGTGAAATATTCCCTCAGGCTCAATTTTTCGACAACCAATAATGTTGCCGAGTACGAGGCCCTATTAATCGGATTGCCGTTAGCCAAGGAGTGTTCTGCTAAAAGATTGGCAGTTTACAGCGACTCTGAGTTAATCGTTAACCAGGTTAACAGAGGCTTTGAGGCGAACAACCCTCTCTTGGCCAAGTACTTGAAAAAGGCAAGGGAGGCCGCCCAGAGTTTTGACAAACTAACCCTGGTCCACGTTTCACGAACTGAAAAGTGGAAAGCGGACCAGTTGGCCAAAGCCGCTGCAGCAAAAAATCCATAACAGTATACGAGGGACATGCGGGAGGTCCTAAACGCTCCCAGCATTGAGAAGCGAGAGGCAATATAGATTTTCAAAGCAGAAAACTGGACGACGCCTCTCCTAAACTATCTGGCGGACAGATTATTGCCAAAGGATGTGGAGAATGCCAAAAGGGTCAAGAAGACAGCTGGCTAGTATGCTGTGGTTGACGGACGGTTATACCACCGTGGCTACTCGACTCCATACCTCCGCTGTCTAACTCTCGAAGAGGCTAACTATGCTTTAAGCGAAGTTCATATCGGGATCTGTGGGCTGCATATTGTCGAAAAAACTTGACCTTCAAGGTCATGCGCCAGGGCTATTACTGGCCCTCGATGAAAAAAGACGCGCTGGAGTTCATGAAGAAATGTGAAAGCTGCCAACTTTGCAGCAACTTTCACCACCAGTCATCCTAAGATCTGAAGGCCCTTCAGGCCCCTTGGCCCTTCGCGCAATGGGGGCTCAATCTCCTCGGCCCGTTTTCCATTGCCACGGGGTAAAGGAAATTTATCATCGTGGGCATTGACTACTTCACCAAGTAGGTTGAAGCTGTCCCACTGGCTAAGATTAAAGAGCATAACGCCCTGAAGTTCCTCCGCCAGAACATCGTTTGTAGATTCGGCATCCCCGAGGTTGTTGTGACTGATAACGGGACCCAATTTTCGCGAAAACAGTTCACCAAGTATTACACCAACCTTAGCATCAAGTTGGTCCACACTTCGGTGGCATACCCCCAAGCAAACGGATAGGTGGAGATGACAAACCAAACGCTACTCCACCGGTTAAAGACTAAGCTGGAGGACGCAGGGAGTTCCTGGGCGGACGAGCTCCCCTCCGTTCTTTGATCTTATCGAACAACTCTGAAGGAACCAACGCGCGAGATGCCCTTCAGCCTCTGTTACGGGACTGAGGCGGTAATCTCTGTCGACATTAGGCTTCCAAGTCTCAAGGTGAAGTCCTTCGACCCACTAACTAACTCCCAAAAAATCAGGGAGCACTTAGAATTGTTAGAGGAAGCCCGCGACGCTGCCAGAGTACAGACAGTAGCCTACCAACATCGGATTGCCCGATACTACAACAAAAAAGTTAAGGCGCGACGATTCATTGTAGGGACCTGGTCCTATGAGGCGTCGATGCCATAGGCAAGCTGGCCGGCCGCAATAAGCTCTCTCCTAATTAGGAAGGGTTTTTCCTCGTCTCCGCCGTCCTATGAAACGGAGCCTACAAACTTCGGAGCCAAGACGGGAAACCGGTTCCGCGAAAGTGGAACACCATCCACCTCAAATGATACTTCCAGTAGCAGACACAGGTACGCATTTGCATTATTATTTGCACTTGCTTGCTTGTCTTAATTTCGTAAAAAATAAAAATTTACTTAGCATACTTCCTATGTGCATGTGCATGTGTTTTCTTTGCAGGTTACCGGACCTAAACTACCTCTAAGTCGGGAGATGCTTCACCCTCTCGTTAAACCCTGGTCATCTAGGCGGCCCATAAGTGGTCGAACTTGAACCTCGGTTATTTGAGCAGCCCATTAGCAATCGTATCTAAACCCTGGTCATCCAGGTGGCCGATAAACGTCCTAATATGAACCTCGGTCATCCGAGGGGCCCATTAGCTGTCGTACTAAACCCTAGTTATCCAGGCGGTCCATCAGCAATCGTATTAAATCTTGATCATCCAAGTGGCCCGATAGCGGTCAAAAACCTTACGAGGCTTACGCAGCATACACAACGACCTAATCTATGAGGAGATAGCAGGATCAGTCAGTGACGGTCGAAGGGAGAAGCATTCTTCTCCAACGTTGGCCGTCCAAGTCATCACTTGGATAGCGCCGCTAGGCTGGTTAACACAACCACCTGCCAAGCCTAAGAACATAGCTTCTTAGGCAGCCCAATAACATCAACCGGCCAACTCAGTTGGCCGCCCCATGCAACAAAGTATGCAAACACGAGCAGTAAAAATAAATGGACACCAAATTGAAAGAGTTTTCATTTTATTGCTTGAAATGTGTTACAAATTACATTTTACACACGGGAGGACATCAAAAATGTACAATAAGCTACGGGGGCGGCGGAGGCCCCTGAATGTCACGGGGCCCCTCCACGAGGTCATCTTTGTGTAGCGCCGCTCCGTTGGACAAATTGATGAACTGAACTGGGAAATCAGGATCAATTAGCCGCGCAACGTGCCGACCGACGTTAATCCCCTCCAATAGCCGCGCATGCATCATGCCTCCAACCTCGTGGGGACAGATCCGGAGACTCAAATCGTTCTTTAAGGTTGCAACTTGCTCAACAAGCCGTTTGAGGTGCATTTTTCTTCGATCATCCTCCTCCTTCAAACGAGCATTCAAGCGGGCAACCTCAGCCTTCAACTCAACGTTCTCCATTTTCACTCCTGCCAAGACAGCCTCGAGGGCTGTAGTCTCCTCGCGGTGCTTGCTCCCCGAAGCCGCCAACCTGGCATCCAGCCAGGCGATCTCCGCCTCCCTATCGGTGATCAGTTGGCCTTGTTGATCCACCACTTTGATAACAGCGGATGCCAGCTTCCTCGACTGCACAAGAGGCAAACAAATAACAAGTTAGAAATCCACGAAATGAAAAAATGCACGGAAGCCATCGCCAAGAATCATACCTCCCATAATCTCCTCGCGGGTCTCACGGGCCTGGCCTCTAGACTTGGCTTAGGTGGCGGTGGACCAAGAGTATCCTCTCGAGCTGAACTAGTAGCGACCTCCTCCAAAATGCGCTCCAGCAGTTCTTCAGTTTCATCCATGGCTTCTGCAGGCTCCACAACTGTAGCCTCCGGAGCAGTTGCTGAAGGATCAAGCTCCACCATTGGCTCCACAGCAGGAATCTGCGCTGCTGGAGAGCTAACAGACGGCTCCCGCGCCTCCACCACTGGCTCGCAAGTAGGCTCCGTAAAGGATTCTGTCAACACTGCACGAGGAGCCGCTTGTGGCGCAGGCTGCACCAGGATTACTCCTTCTCCTGATTCCACTATCCAGGTCGCCTCTTGGCCCGCAGTGCTACTAGGCCCACAATAGATTCCGGTAGCCATGTAATTGATGCGGGACGACGATGACGAGGGCATCTCCAGCACCTTTTCTGGCAGCGGGCCAATGAATCCTTCGTTTATAAACCGCATACGGATGATTACGCCCTTGGAGTCCTCAGGCCACATCATCCTTACTGGCGGCATGGGTTTTTGAACCGAGAATGGCGGACCCCAGTTCACCTTCTTGGTCTCCGCGCAAGAAACTAGGAAATCCCTTTTGAACTCGTCGGGTTTCTCCTTTATTAACTTAATCAACCACTCCTGGGCCGCCGTCTCTGCCACAGACAGCGTCCCCGTATATGCCTCTGGGACTTGACCCTAGTTCTTCGGAAGGAGCCATGTTGCCCCTACGCTCATGAAGAAGAATCGATTCTTCCAATTCTTCCACGAGTCATATATAGCCTTATTTATATTTAGGCCAGGAAGATGGACGGATGATATCCATTCTCCTCCCTGGTTTATTTTGAACACTAACATCACCATCGACATCCTCAGCTTCTTACCACACTTTCGAAGAAAAATACACAAAGTACAGAAATACCGGATAACGTTGGCGTGAAGTTGAGCGATGGGTACTCGCAGAGCTTTCAAAAGGGACTCTAAATCGTCCGGCAATGGGAGACGAAGGTCGCTCCTCAGGTGGGCCTCGTAAACTGCAATATGCCCCGCTGGAGGAGCAAAGGCTCTGTCATTCCTTCCCGAGACTCTCCATGCGATTTCCTTCGGGACTTTGAACTCAACGCACAATACTTTAACGTCATTCTCACTCAGAACGGAGGCGATGTCTGCAACGGATACCATGGTTTGTGAAAGGAACTAGGGTTTCTAAAAGTAAAAATTGGAGAAGAAGAAGACGAAGGCTATGAGGCATAAAGATTTTTGAAATGAAGAGGGAAAAACTTAAACGGCAAGCACGCGTTAAAACCCCTCATTAAGAACGCCGTCAGTCCTGTCATGTGTCATCTCCCTACTTGGCTCTTCAAACGGCGAATATCTGACGCATTAACGGCCAGGATCTCTGCCCAACTAAAAGGAGACGTGTGTCTTCTTCTGGCCTACAAACCAGCTGATGGCCACGCTTCAATCAAACCTAGCAGGAAGTCCTCCAGAACTGACCAAAAATGGTCAACAGTTTTGGTCAACATTCTTCTCCGGAACTGGCCAAAGACGGTCAACAGTTCTGATCAACATTCTTCTTCGAAACTAACTAAAGATAGTTAACAGTTCTGGTGAACATTCTTTTCCGGAACTGGCCAAAGACGGTCAACAGTTCTGGTCAACATTCATCTCCAGAACTGGCAAAAGACGGTCAACAATTCTGGTCAACATTCTTCTCCGGAATTGACCAAGACGGTCAACAATTCTAGTTAACAATTCTGGTCCGGAATTGACTAAAACGGTCAATAATTCTGGTCAACATTCTTCTCCGACATTGACCAAAACGGTCAATAGTTTCGATCAAACTTTCCTTTTTGCCTTTCATAGAGTCCTCTGGAATCCTCAAACGACGAAGGACAGGAAGGGGCAACCCATCATGAACATACCGGAGCCAAGAATTCTAGCCACCGGTATGGGGGCTAGTGATAGGTATACCGAAATATGGGCTAACCCATGGTCAATAGAGGCCCAAAAGGTATGCCAGACAGTCAACGTAAAAACAGCCCAATAGGGCGTGAAGGCCAAAAGCTTGAAAGGCCCAAGACGGTCAAAGCCATCGTTGACCGTCTGGACTACGGAAGACGGCTAATGCGCGTACAGACGGTCAACTCGAGCGTTGACCAGAATCACTGTAGCAACAAGCCAAAAATAAAAGGCTTTTATGGGTCAGGCCCACTTAAGCCCACGATCTATCAGATGGTTAGCAACGGCTCTCCTAGCGATTTCTACGATCTCTGTTGGCTCCCAAAACGGATATTGACAAAACCGGCGGCTTTCTCGTAAGGAAGGCGCCAGATTTTCCCAATCTCCGACCAACGGGGACGCTCCAACGGTAAAAAATACAGAAGGAATGTAAGCAATTTGAAAAGCCACTGACCGCCGTGGAAGGAAACTATTTCAATCCTTTTGGCAACTAGTATCAACTCTGAAAAGCAGGCCAACCAAGAATCACGCAGGGGATCACTCCTTCCAAAGTAGAAAAATCACCCGCTCAACCATAAGTAAGCCCTGGATTTCTAATTCCAGGCACGCTCTCAGTTACTTACGCAATCTGTTACTCACGCAGACACTTACTCTCGCAAGCTATTGTTCACACAACGCTCACATAATGACACAAACTTACACTTCTCCATTTTCTGCTGTCACTAAAAAACCCAAGGCATGCAAACGCGCCTCTCACGGCCGTCTACTACCTCCCCACCATCCAGATTCAAGAAGATAACTTTGTCTCTCTTTCATCTGGAAAGACAAACACACACACTCTTTCCTTCTTTCTCCAAATTCTCAGTTTCAAAAACCTTCTTGTTTCTCGAAGGCTATTTACTAACTTGAGCGTCGGAGTATTTTCGATGGGGCAACTTTCCACCGACACGCTGACCTCCTGTTCTTTTTAGTGGTGCGCAGGATCCAAACTCACGAAACGGTGTCGGAACCAAGACAAACTGATCAATTCGAATCTGTTCGAAGTTCGGATCTAAGGACGCATCAGATTTAAATTAGTCAATTAAACAATTGATTTTGGATATTAAATTAAACTCTAATATTAAGTTAATTACAAGTTATAAAATACTGAATTTAATATTTTGGGTCAAGAGCATCATAGTAAGAAGGTAAAAGTTATTTAAATTCATTTGAAATTTAAAAGTTATATCACAAACTCAAACTAAATAGGTCAATTAAATAAATAATTAAATTTTAAATATTAATCTCATGAATTGCAAACTTGGGTGTGACAATTAAATATACATAGGACCTGAAAACAACCCGTATAGAATTTGTGACAAAACGAAATCTTTTCCTCTAATAATCTTCGTCAATAAAAAAATAAAATTAATACCCAAAATTTTAAAATATTGAATTCTATAGAAATTTTAGTAAAGTTTTCTTTACAACTGGACTAAAACCAAGATATACAACCTGCTTAATAAATATATAAATATCCCAACTTTAATATTTTCAACCATAATACATACACAGGATCAACAAATGCCATATCACTCATGACTCCAACACAATAATTCTCAACTACTGCATTGGATCTAATAGAGATGTCATCTAAGTCTGAACAAAATTTAAAAACATCCAAATAAATACGGAAGCAAAACTAAATTCATAAGTCACCTGCGGAAACATAACGATAACCATAATAATAATATACTACAATTTTGATTACCTATCAATACCTTAATTATAACAAAACTCTATGTCTCCCCAGAAGTAGCAATTCTCCTTAGACGATTCTTCTCCTTACTCTAACTAATCGGGTATCATCTCGTAAATCATATCTGAAAAGACGAAGATGCAAGAGCGAGCTAACAACTCAACAAATACATTCACAAATAAAAGCAGAAACAATAAAAGTTTAAGTAGAAGGAAAATGCATGAACATGAACTTGACCGGATATACTTGAAGCACAATTTACTTCTTTATTTTGTTCTTATTTTCTTTAGGATATAACTTAAATATGATTATTCATCTTTGTCGACCTAAGCTAGTAAACCCTACCAGCCAAAAGAAGCAAATAATCGAGGATAAATTGTGTTCACTCCACACAATCAAAAGCCAAAAGTTCTTTCTGGTACAACCTCCCGAGGACGGCAGTCAAATCATATAATTTCTTCCATGTACAATGTCATGAGGACGACGGTCATATCATATCATTTCCTCCCTGTACAATGCCTCAAAGAGGGTGGTCATATCATACAATTTTCTCCCTGTATAACACCCCGAAGACAACGGACCACGTATCACTCTATAGACGGAGTTATCCTTAATTACCACTGTAACGTCCTAAGGTATGTTCATAGTATCACCCGCTACAACATACAACCAAGATAAACCATTGACTCTCTACTGTCATACTAGTGACATGCCTAGGGGCATTACCCATCAAAATATAATCCAAGTCCTAGTTTCATGGTTACTTATTCTTTTTTGAGGTAGGATTTCAGCAAATTCCTTTCATAGATATCTCCATCTAGAGATCAAATTCATCAAATTCTCAAATATGAATTTTTCCTCCAAGTATTCATATGTTTATTATCATACTTGTGGATGTAAGTCTATTTATAATTTTACTTTCATACGAATATCATAAATAGAAGAGATATTTGGAATTCTTACAATTGAAGAGCAGATTGGTTTAAGGGCTTTCAAATGCGAATTACCTTTACAATTGGGCATACCGAAGCTTCTAGATTGTTCAAATGAGCTTATACAAATATATAATATTGGATCAACATTTAAATATAGAAAAATTACGCAAAACATCGTTCAAAGTCCTGGGACGAATAGTACCTATGAACAATGCATGTGAACAGTGCACCAATACATATATTGATTTATTTTCAAAATTTTGGACATCCAACGGGTAATTTATCAAACTCAAGGCATGGGTAACTATAATCCCAAGTTAATTTGAACAATAAACTCCAAATCGAAGCTTAAACGGTGTCCGGGCGCGGGTTAGTGGTTTTGCAAATGAAAATTCATACATAACCACAAATTCGAATACCCAATCGACAAATTAACATATCTAAACCATAGATAAGCATATTCTAGTCCCAAATTAAGCAAAAGCCCCAAAAATCTATGGGTTATTTGACCGGGCATGGGGGTTAGGGTTTACGTCGTCCGAATCCTTATCAATACTACAAATTTGGACATCAAATTAACATATAGACATGCCAGGGACTTGAGAACCATAAAATATAAACTTAATCGGGTATCAAAATGATGATAACAGAAAAAATAAGACAAAAAGTATAAGAAAATGAAAGAGGAGGGTATGAGTGTACTTACCTCGATCCGATCTATCACCTTTTTAATTGTCTCTCAGACGGATTCGGACTCGTGAGCCTCCATCTTTCCTTCTCTCTCTTCCTCTTCCCTCTCTCCCTCTTATTTTCTTCTAGAAATGAAACTGGCTTGACCACGCAGTGAGCATGTATCGGGCACACTTGCTTCTAGAAATGGAGCTTGAGCACACGGCAAGCGTGCCTCGAGCGCCCACTTGTTCGAATAGGCGCTCCAGCCCGGGCTCGAGCGCGTGTCAAGCGTTAGTCACGCACTGTGCTAACCGACAGCATGCTAGCTTCGCATTTTAGCCGTTCGAAAGCTGTTATGACCCTTCTAACACAATTTTTCACATCCTAAGACCATAATTTTGATTATATAACCTTAATAAGTCATGATTATCACGATTTAAAACTCAAAATCTCTTTTACGGGTTAACATTCCATGATTTACAACTTCGATTTCTAATTTTGCCAATTCTTGATCTTTGAGCTTTTCAATCCAATTCTTCCAATACCTTTTGACCACAATTCACCTACTTCAACTTAATTACCTCCCAATTATCATATTTTAAAAATTTGAGACCTCACCACGCATATTAATCATATCTTGAAAACTAATATCTTACACGGCCCAACTTCCTCTTTCTACTTCTGAACTCAATTTTTCCACATTCTAAACCTAATCTTTGATCATTATTAATTCGATTACACCCTAATTATTATATTCCAAAACTCAGGACGTCACAGAATTTTATCGAATAACAATATAGACACAATCATAACCTGCTCCAACAGTCGTAAGGGAATAATCGTAAAATAGCAACCACACAATGAAATAACTCAATAGTTTTCAAGGTGCAGCCTAAAGGTCTAGATTCGATTGACTCCAAATCCAAAGATAGCCCACATAAATCATCCACAAATCAATACATAACCGATGGCATCACAATCTAAAGAAATATAATACTCACCAGAGATATACGATACCACGCTAAAACTCGTCCGTTGTTGCGATTAATCTGAGCAACAACTCTGAAGGAATAAAATAAAAAATATAAATTTAAAACTCAACAAATATCATATATAAACAAACAATTTCGAAGAATCAGAAGAATAGTCAAATGAATAAATATCCAATCAGATAATAGAATAAATTCAAATCATCAAAATAATAAATTCAATCGAAATACAATATTTAAAATTCAAGGGTAATCTCTCGAATCAAATATCAAATCCAAAATAAATCTCATACTCGAATCAATTATCAAATCCAAAATAAATTTCTAATTTTAAAACGGTCCCCTCAGGGGAGACACACACACACAATCGAAGTTATCCAAATCGATTTCAATAAGTATACACACACACTCACACATAATCGAAGTTATCTGAATCGATTTCAATAAGCATACATACACACAGACATAATCGAAGTTATCCGGATCGATTTCAATAAGCATATGTCTAATATAAAGTATAATGTAAGTCCAAATCCAATATCCGATTAGCTCGTGATCCAAGATAGGGCCCAATAGCCATACGGTCCAATCATGTGTGCAGAAGCTATAGCAACACCACAACCGAATAATTGAATTCGAGCCTGAAGAGATAAAATAGAAAATATGAATTTAAAACTCAACAAATATCATATATAAATAAACAAGTCTGAAGAATCAAAAGAATGATCAAATGAATAAATATCAAATCAGATAATAGAATAAATTCAATTTGTCAAAATAATGAATCTAATCGAAATTCAATATTCAAAATTCAAGGGTAATTTTGTGCTCAAATCAAATATGAAATCCAAAATAAATTTCCAATTCAAAAACACTCTCCTCAGGACATATATATATATATATATATAATCATAGTGATCCAGATCGATTTTAATAAGCATATGTCTAATTGAAAGTTCAATCTAAGTCCAAATCTTAGATCTAATCAGCTTGTGATCCGGGAAAAAGTCCAATAGTCATACGGTCAAATTGTGTGCGTAGAAGATATAGCAACACCACAAGTGGATAATTCCAAGATTCGGATCAATCTATATAATTAAAATTATTCGTACGAGACATTCTAAATCCGTCTGTGGACGAAACCGGCGAATCTCAAATCCCAATCCAAAATTCAAATCTTAATATCTAAATCTATGTAAAAATATAAAATACACACAAAATTTAAATTTCGATTATTTAATGACTAACTTGAGAAAATGATTACTACTAATTCGGTAACCTTAGACCAAATTAAATGTTGGTAGGGGCAGCATGATAGGCCACCTATATATTTTGTCTCCCATAGGTAACAGTACTCACTATATTTTGCTACTTACAACTTTGGATACAATTTCTTAAATTGTTAGATATATTAAGATATCCGAATATATTATAAATTTCAATTAAATATCAAAACGGGCGGATCACTATGTACAAGTCCTTCAAGTCGACGAAAAAAAATTTCTAATAATAAATCTTCCCGTCGAAAATTAGCCAGAATATCTAACAACAAACCCAAATGTAGTGACCATGACCTGCCATATGCATGTGAAAATATATAACCCATGTAAAGTTCATACTCATTTTCATACAAATATATAGATATGAAAATATATAGTATCCAATAGTTTTTTTAATCTTCTAGAAAATAGCAAAATCCTTCAAAATCACAAAGCTCAAATTAGAAACTCCCAAATTAACCAGTGAACTATATATGTACGTTCAAAGTGAATAGATCTAATATATAAAAATATATGCATGTCAATAAAATTTTTAAAATATTCAAAATAAATTAAATGCTAAATCAAACCAAAGATGGGAGTAATAGATACTTACATCGATCTTATACTAAATAGATTTGACAAAAGGAAGTTCCGAGGTTCCCAAATTTCATGTTTCTCTCTCCTTTGTCGGGTGTCCTTTCTCTCTCTTCCTGCACAACTTCTTTCTCCTGCCGCAAGAATCCTCCCCATGCGTCACCTTCTCTCTTGGCCGCGCCGGCCTCCCCTTGTGCATCACCTCCACTTTCTCCTTCCTCTTATCCCTTCTCTTCTCCTATGCGCGGGCTTCACTTCC
>JAODPA010127133.1:0-17311 GCA_025585075.1 Nepenthes mirabilis
TATTTTTTTAATTTTGTTGCGTTCCGGGCCCACGGTTGTCGTACGGATTAGGGAGCCTTCGGATTCCTTAGTGTGCGGCTGCTTCAGAAGAAGGGTCCGGTCTCCGTCGCTGTGAACCTGGACCTGCACAACAAAAACAACAAACAAGAGGTCAAGGGTCCGGCAGGATTTCTCCCACCGAGGCTGCTCCGACGCTCAAGTCAGCAAATTTTCGTAATAAATGGAAATGGCGCACGCTAAAGGGGTGCGCAGAGAAATGCTGTGAAGCGTAAGAGGTGCTTGTGCGATGATGTGGAGAAATGCAATGAGCAGGTGATGGAAGGCTTGGCTTCCTTAATGCGCCGCAACGGGTGGCTAACTTTCCCGTGATCTCAGAGGATGCTGGGATGGTGAGCGAGTTAGCAAGATGAGTCAATGCTCCGTCTTGACCCGTCACTCTTGTGTTTTTAGAGGAGAGGGAAGCAGATGATCAAGGATGCTTGAAGCCAAGTTCTGGAAAGATCCAAGGTTGATCGAAAAGCCAAAAGTTCACCCGTCCAAAAAGTCCCATCCTCTGTGGGGTGTGAGGGTTCTTATACGCCTCACCCCATTGGATTCTTGGGCGCCAAGACGCCCGTTGCTTGGGCCATCACGCCGCTGGTCACTGTCATGGACCGCCGGTCACGCCGGCTGCCCTGTTGCCGTGCTTGGCACGCTGCTGAGCGTTGTTGACCACGCCCGACTTTTTCCTGAGCGGGGATTGGTTGGCCACCTGCAGACGGCAGCAGGTGGCGTTGGCGTTGCGCCAGCCATGCCTCTATTGGCTAGCTTTTCTGCATTTTTTGCCTGTTCCCGGTGACGCATTTAATGCGCTACAGGTTTCCATTGCCTCCTTCCCTCGTGGACTCGCGCCTTTCAATCCTTGGGTTGGGCTGATTACTTCCTGTGGGCTTCCGATCCCCTTATGGGCCGCGACCTGCTTCGTGGGCCTGGGCCTGTCTCATGGGCCAGGACATGGGACCCAACACTAGCCCCCCATGCCTGGGCCGGCCAGTGGTCGGGCCTGGCATGTCCTCTGGGCCCATTTCCGCAGCCTCATACCCTTCCTCGTGCCGCGCCATTTTTGTCGTCTTCCAAGTTCGCGCCTTCCCCAGGAGCCAAGGCAGGCTTTTCAGGTGCTCCCGTGACCCGTCACTTCACCAGGCGAGATTCGCGCGCTTTGGGTTGAGTCTGGCCAGCAGCCGCTACTGTTGCCCGAAAGACGTTTGCTGGATGCCGTGTTGCGCTGCGTGAGAGGATAGCCTGCGTCTTGCCCATAAATAGGGGGGCACTCGAGCGAGTGGAGTCCATCCCTTACCAGCAAATCGAAAAGGCAATGAGAAGATTCTGGCTTTTCCCGCCCTTGGTGGGCACTCGAGAAGGAGTTGGATGGACCATCCGAATGCCTGAAGCCCTCGTCAAAAACTGTTGTAGCCCTGATCCTATAGTTCGCCTTCCCTGCTAATGAGGGTGGCTCGGCCATCCTGCTATCGTCACATGCTTCCTTCCGAATCGTGGCCTGGCTGGCTTGAGCAGATCCTTGGAGGATCTCCGCGGATACCGTCACCGGTTCGGTGAAGGCTTTCGCAGGAGATCTCCCTACGTGTCATGCCAGGGCACTGATCCCGGAAGGGCTGCGAGGTCAGTAGCCCTCCGTGGAGGCTGAGCTAATTGCCCGTCTCTCGCGGAGTGCCTGACTTCAGTGCTTCCTGGACCCCGGTGGATTGGATGCTTGAGACGTCCACCGGGGGATGCTCCTTGCTTCCCGCCCAGTTCGCCCGGTGAAATACCGACTGCTTCATCCGTCGGGATCTGGTGCAGATCATGTTCGCCGGGCTCTCCTGGGACGAGGTACGGGAGCATACGGGGATTCGCACCGTAGTCTTCTTTCGTCTTTCTCGCAGCTTCATGGTTGTAGATCTTGTACTTTGTAAGAAAGCATTGATTAATAAAAGAAGTAGCCTCTTTTTGTCTTCAACTTTTGTTTCGTCTTCGTAAATGCTTTTCTGTTGCCGGGCGTTTTGCCCTGAGGATCCGCGTGTCGTCCTTTGGGAGCTTGCGGGGTCCCTGTCAACCGTCACGTCTCTTGGGGCAGTTAGCGCATTTAATTTCTGCGCGGCCAGGAGACGTCGTTCCGTCTTGGAAACACGCGAGTGTCCAGGGGTCTCCCATGTGGAGAATCCTCATTGGTCCTTCCCTTAATGCTTTCCGTCTTTTGGAGTTGCCGCCTTTTCAGGAGAAAACTCGCCTATATAAACACACCGCTTTCTCCTGAAATCTGGCACGTCTTTGTACTTGTTCATCCACCGGTAGTTCGATCTTCCTCTGCGTGTTTTTTCGTTGCGAAATCGATGGGAGACTCCTCTAGTGACACGGAGCACACCTCATATGAGTCTGAGTTCGGCTCTAACGCCCCCGTGTCTTCTGGAGCGCACACCTCAGGAGGGGCTCGTTCTGAAGCCACGGTCGCTGGCCCTTCTCAAAGTTGGGGAGTTCCCCCGGGTTTCAAGTGGGTCCCACCGCGTCGTGGGGCTGCAGCAATTGAAATGGAGTGGCTGAGAGCCCGCGTCGCACATTTAGAGAGCGCTCTGGCCGAGTCGGAGGCCAGGGCCACACGGCTGGTGGGTGCCAACGTGGGGGCGCAGGACCGCATATTGGCACTCGAAGAAGAAATGGAGCAACTTGGGCGGCGACACAAGGCTGAAGTTGCTGCGCTGTGGACAGAGCTGAGGTCGAGGCTTCGGCCGGAAGGAGTGAACCCGGCCTTGGAGCGGAGTTATTTTGACGCCGTTAGGCTTTGCCGAAGGCTAGCTTCACTGGAGGATCCAGGCTTCCGCGTGGGGGTCCTAGATCCTCGTAACTCGTCCGCCAAGACCCGTGATCAGTTGGTGGATTATCACGTTCAAAGTTCCTCCACCGGCCACCGGGACCACTAGCCGTTTTCGTCGTTGTTGCTTTTCTCTTTTAGCTGTGATCGTTGTAACGAAAGTCTGCTTGACGTAATGAGAATTGCTGGTTCTTTGTTCCACTTTGTCTGTCGAAGGAGTCTTTCTTCCGCCCCCCCTTTTTTTTATCTTGCGCTTACCGTGCGCGTCTTCAGGGGTTCTGCTATCGTGAGCCCCCCATTTAATGCGGCGGCGCCAGCGTGGACCCTAGCCAGGCTGCTGAAGGGTCGCGCCCGTTAGCCTGGCGCCTAGCCATCATTGCAATCGATTGAGATTCTGCGGTGCGCCTTGATGCCACCACGTGTCCCAATCTCCGGTGGCGGTGCTGTTTTGGGCTTCCCGCCTTCTTCGCTTGGCGTTGCCTATTTAAATCGATCGACAACCGCTTTCTTATTTCTGCTTCTTTCCTTCTTGTTTGCACCCGCGATTTTTGAGAGGTAAATGGCGATAAAGAAAGAAAGCTCTTCCTCTTCTCGCGTTTCCAGAACTGTGCGCCATGGTGTCTGCAATACCAAGTCTGTTTTGACCGCGGGGAACATAGTTTCTCTCATGGCAGACTACGCGATTCCCAGCGGCTGGAGTTACCGCGTTCCCGATGCGCTGGACAGAGCTAACGCCCCCCAGAGGGCTTCATTACGGTGTATGAGCACCACTTGAGGGGGGGCTTCGTTATTCGTCGAGCTGCACCCTATACGCGGTAGTCGACGCGCTGGGAGTTCCTGTGGCAAGGCTGCACCCCAATGCCGTGCGCTATCTGGTATCTCTGTGCGTCTTTGCCATCATGCATGACTGTTCCTTTGATGCTAAGGCAGCGAGAATAATCTTCCAATTCAAGGAGTCGGAGGATTGGGTGTCGTTGTCCCCCAAAGCAAGGTTTCCCTTTCGCGGCACCAATCCTGACTCGGTGAAGGGCTGGAAGGAACGCTTCTTCTTCTTGCAGGAGCCCTCTGACTCTGAGCTCCCGCGGGTGTGGGGTCCGATTTCGAATTACTTCCAGGAAAAGCCAACTCCCGAAGATTTTGCAGAGTCAGAGAAGTTGTTGGCTGCTATCTAGTCTGAGGAGGAGAATTTCTCGATCCAGGGCTACTACCTTACCTCCGTTACGTTCGAGATCGCTAGATGGGGACCTCCCGCTGGCTGGGCGGCGGCAGGGCCAGGCAAGGGAGGTCCTGGAGATACAGCAGCTCTTCCGCCGACCGGCGGGACTGAGGAGGAGAGCTGCTCTTTGCTGCGTTCGTCGAGTAGTGATGAGGACGCGGCCGCCATTAAGAGATTAAGGGAGGCTGAAGGGACTTCCCTGAGGAGGTCCAGGAGACGAGTTGCCGGTCCTTCTCTTGTGGGAAGTCCGGCCCCGACGAGATCTGCCAGCGCGGGTTGCCAGAGGGAAACTGCCGCACCCTCGTCGACTTCGATCGCGGAACTAGCCGTTCGCGAAGTCTGCGAGGTCGAGTCTCTACCTGCTGGGGATCCACCCGCTAGCTGTGTTGTTGAGGCGTCGGGAGATGTCGTCATTCTCGAGAGCCCGGAGGGGCCATTCACTACTGCGTCTGAGCCAGCGTCGGTGGTCAGGGGGCCTGGAGAGCCACCTGTGATCCTTGCGGAGCCCATTTCTGTGTGCAGGCCTCCCGAAGACCTGGCTGCTTTTTCGGAGGTTGTGACCGCTCCTGCTGCTGATCTGGCACAGGCTAACGAAGGGGAAGCCGGGACGTCCTCGTGGCAAGAGCCCCCGAGTGTTCCTACGGCAGCCAGCCTTCCAGCCAGCCCTCCTCAAGCAGTCGAGGAAGCTGAGCCCCAGGGGGAGGGCCTTTCGGATGAACTTGTGCGGGCCGCATTTTCAGAAGTTGGCACCGCCCCTACTGCTGATGCGGTACAGGCTGACGGAGGGGAAGCCGGGACGTCCTCGTGGCAAGAGCCCCCGAGCGCTCCTACGGCCGCCAGCCTTCCAATCAGCCCTCCACAAGCAGTCGAGGAAGCTGAGCCCCAGGGAGAGGCTCTTTCAGGAGATCTCGCGCGCTCCCCGTGCGTCGCATCTTCTTCGGTACAGTTGCTTCCTTTTGGCCCTCTCCCTTTATTGCTTATTTTGGGAATGTTTCTGATCTTGCCTTTTATGCAGGTTCCTGGCGATGCGGTCCCCTTCGATGTGCGAGCTTCCTTTTTTCGCGGGGCTCTGGAGCGGGCCATCATCTGCGGACACCAACTCGTCCACAGCGGTCAGGCCCAGATCGCATCTCTTGCAGAGGAGAACAGGCGCCTGCGGCAGAGAGTGGCGCAGCTGGAAGCTCTACTCGTCGCTTCAGAGAGCCGTGTCACCAGGTTGGTTGGAGATATGGTTGGTTGGCATTCTCCATCAGAAGTGCGGCAAGTGATGGATGCTCATTACTGGGATGGCATCCGCTTGTGGCGTAGGATTTTTTCCCTGGCGGCTCCTCACGTCCCAGTTGGCGTCCTCCATCCAGGGAACGCCGGGGTAGAAGAGGTGTCCCGCCTGAAGACTTTCCCAGATGAAGCGGGTCCATCGAGTATTCCTGATTAGCCTTCACTGATATTGAGTTTTGAGATTGGCTTTTATCTTTGTACCATATCTGTTTTTTGCTTGAATGAGAAGCATCTTTTTACACTTCGTGTCCATGCTTTTTCTATTCATAGAGTGTCGCTTGCTTTTTGCTTTTGTTTCCGTCCGTTGGATCACGCTTCGTGTTTGATCGTTGGGCTCTTTGGAGCCGCTGTTGTTAAGGCCCTATCCAGGCGCCTTCTTACGTGGTGCTCGTCCTTCGTAAGAGGATGTCATTACAGTTCACACGTTTGGGGGGCTCGATCCGGTAAAGTGGATGTCGTCGCCAAGCCCCTGGAGCCTCAACGAGGGTCAGCGCAGTGGTCAGGCCGCGGTAACCTGACTCCTGGGTGTAGGACTCGGTCGCGTACGATTGCGGGAGGTGCGTCGCTCCTGCTCAAAGCGTTATGATCACCAACTTGAGGTCCTAGCCCACAACCATTGTAGACTGAGGGTGCTCTCTCCTGTTGAAGGTCGCCACACGCCTACGATTCTTTGCCCCCTAAGGTTTTGTTGGCCGGAGAGTGAGGACTCAGGGAGCCCCCAGGCCTAATGCTTTGACCGCATGGGTCGTTGGCGCGTAGCCTTTGGAATGGATCGCCTGGATCCTGTGTCTCAGCCTACGGCTGGACGCCTCCGGGCTGCCTAGCACGGGGCTCAGTCTCTGGGTGGCCGCTGGGGCCTTTTGGCGCAGAGCCATGGTGAGTAAAGCCGTCCCCAGGCCACCTGGCGTGAGGACGGAGTCCTGAGACGGTCTGCTTTGGACCGCCTGGCGCTGAGCCAAGGACTGGTTTTACGGACGGACGCTTGTCCTCCCGACTTAGGGGCAGTCTAGGTCGTTTGATTTAAGAATGCAATGCATGACATTAACTCACACAAATGAATATGCAGGATGATAAAGCAACTATGCTAATCAAAGATAAAACCCATGTTCAAGCACTCGTTATGATGCATGCGTGTGTGACTTACCTGAGTCGGAGTCGCTTCACTGATAGTATTTTCTTAAGTTGGCGGCGTTCCAGGTCCGCGGGACCAGTTTTCCGTTCTGGGCGCGTAGCTTGTACGCTCTGCTCCGGAGGATTGCGGAGACGAGGAACGGTCCCTCCCATCCAGGGGAGAGTTTGTTCCTATTTGCGATCTTTCCCGCCGCCTCTATGCTCCGGAGGACCAGATCTCCAACTTCCAGTGAGCGTGCCTTCACTCGCTTGTTGTAGTACCGCGTGACTCGCTGTTGGTAGGCCGCGATTCTGAGTCGTGCGGCATCTCTAACTTCCGAGAGCAAGTCCAGACTTTCCCGAAGCCTTCGTTCATTGGTGGCTGGGTCGAAGCATTCGATCCGCAGGCTTGGCATTCCCATTTCCACGGGTACCACAGCCTCAGCCCCAAAGCAAAGGTTGAAGGGCATCTCCCTTGTTGGCTCTCTCGCAGTTGTTCGGTAGGACCATAGCACTGATGGTAGCTCCTCAGTCCAGGAGCCCCCTGCGTCTTCCAACCTGGTTTTCAACCCGTACAACAGTGTGCGGTTGGTGACTTCGACCTGTCCGTTTGCTTGAGGGTGCGCCACGGACGTGTGCACCAGCTTAATGCGAAGGAACAATGCCCTGACGGAGGAACTCCGTCGCATTTTGTTCTGTGATCTTTGCGAGTGGGACGGCTTCCACCCATTTTGTAAAGTAGTCGATGCCAACGATCAAGAATTTCCTTTGTCCGGCAGCCATTGGTAGGGGTCCAAGTATGTCGAGCCCCCATTGTGCGAACGGCCATGGGGATTGGAGATAGTGCAGTTCGGTGTGCGGCTGGTGCGTCATGTTGCCATGGACCTGGCAACTTTCACACTTGCGGACGAATTCCATAGCGTCTCGTTTCATGGTGGGCCAGTAGAACCCTTGCCGCATGACGTTGAACGCTAGGTTCTTCCCGCCAATGTGTGATCCGCACAGCCCCAGGTGTACTTCTGCCAACGCGTAGTCGGCTTCCTCCGGAGTAAGGCACTTCAGGAGAGGGGTGGAGTATCCTCGCCTGTATAGCCTCCCATTTAAGACCGTGTACCATCCCGCCGTCTTCTTGATTCGCTTGGCTTCGTTGATGTCTTCTGGTAGGGTTCCTTCGGTTAAGAACCTTACGTATGGCGTCATCCAGTTGTCCCTTGTGTTGACATGAAGGACTTCTTTGTCTTCGGCGTCGATGCTGGGTACGTTCTGGACTTCCCTGGGCTCCCTTGCGTACTGCTCTACAGTTCTGGCGGCCGCGTCCCGGGCCAGTCGGTCAGCGCGTTCGTTATCCGATCTCGGGATATGCTCGATCTCAAATCGACCGAACTCAGGGATCAGGGCCCTTACTTTCGCCAGGTACCTCACAAGTTGTGGGTTCGAGGCTTCGAAGTTCCCCTTCACCTGATTGACCACGAGTTCAGAGTCACTACGTACGACCAACGACCGCGCGGAACACTCCCTCGCCAGCCGTAGGCCCGCAAGGAGGGCCTCGTACTCCGCAACGTTGTTCGTGGCCGGGAAGGCCAGAGTAACGGAGTATACGATCTCCACGCCCTCGGGCGTCCTTAACACGATACCAGCTCCGCTGCCTATCTGGGTAGACGATCCGTCTACGTTTAGGGTCCACACAGGTGAATTGTCGTGCTCCGTACCTCTTGGATTGCTATCCTCTTCCCGTGCTGGCGTCGCTGCCTCGACGATAAAGTCCGCCAGGGCCTGTCCTTTCACGGCTGGCCGGGGCCGAAATTCTAAGTCGAATTCTCCTAGCTCGACGGCCCACTTAACCAACCGGCCAGACGTCTCTGGTTTCTGCAAGATCGACTTCAGCGGCTGGTCCGTCAGCACGACGATCCGGTGAGACTGGAAGTAGGGTCGCAGCTTCCGCGCCGCATAGACAAGCGCGAGCGCCATTCTTTCAGCGTGCGGATAACGGGCCTCTACGTCCGTCAGCACCCGGCTTACGTAGTACACCGGCTGTTGCTTGCCTTCGTGCTCCGCTACTAGCACGGAGCTGAGGGCTGACGCCGATGTGGCCAGGTAGAGATAGAGATCTTCCCCTTCGCGCAGCGAGCTTAAAAGCGGCGCGCTGGAGAGGTATGCCTTCAGTTCCCTGAAGGCTTCGTCACATTCTTCATTCCACTTGAACCCGTGCGATTTGGTGCCCCTTAGCGCCTTGAAGAAGGGCAAGTATTTCTCGGCTGACTTGGCTAGGAACCGTGAGAGGGCGGCTATCCGCCCCGTCAGCTTCTGGACTTCTTTTATTGTTCGCGGAGGGTTCAAGTCGAGTATGGCGTTGATCTTCTCTGGATTGGCTTCTATTCCGCGCTGGGATACAATGAAGCCTAAGAACTTCCCGGAGGTCACCCCGAATGCGCATTTGACAGGATTGAGCTTCATCCCATGCCGTCGGAGGATCTGAAAGGTTTCCTCTAGGTCATTGACGTGGTGGCTCGCGACTTTGCTTTTCACAAGCATGTCGTCGACGTACACCTCCACGTTACGCCCGATTTGGGTTTCGAACATTTTGTTTACAAGGCGCTGGTACGTTGCGCCTGCATTCTTGAGACCAAAGGGCATCATTTTGTAACAATATGTCCCTTGATCTGTCATGAACGAGGTGTGCTCCTCGTCTTCTGGGTCCATCCGGATCTGGTTGTATCCAGAGTATGCGTCCATGAAGCTCAGTAGTTCGTGCCCGGATGTGGAATCCATGAGCTGGTCGATCCTGGGAAGCGGGAAGCTATCTTTGGGGCAGGCCTTATTCACGTCTGTGAAGTCGACACACATCCGCCACTTGCCGCTGCTCTTTTTCACCAGCACGACGTTGGACAGCCACTCCGGGTACTGGACTTCTCTGATGAATCCAGCGTCCAGGAGCCTCTTCACTTCTTCCCTGATGGCGACCAACTTCTCGACGGAGTGGTTCCTCCGCTTCTGCCGGACGGGTTTTCGGCTCGCGTCAAGGCCTAACTTGTGGACTATGACTTCGGTCGATATCCCGAGCATGTCAGCGGGGACCCAGGTGAACACGTCGGAGTTAGCCCTAAGGAAGATAATCAGCCTGTCGCGATTTGCAGGTTGAAGGGATCTCCCCACATTAACGCATCGGTCCCGATCGGAAGGATTGAGCGGGATCGCCTCAGTTTCCTCCCGTGACTGGGCCTATTGAAGCGACGTCTCGTCGCAGAGGTCTAGGTCTTCGCTTGGTTTGCAAGGCGCTACGGGGTTGATTTGGGACAGGTAGCAAGTTCGTCCCATTTCCTGGTCTCCGAGGACTTCTCCCACGCCCCAGGGGGTGGAAAATTTCACCTTCAGGTGCGGGATGGACGTTACGACCTCGAAGGCAGTCAAGAAGGGTCTACCAAATATGGCATTATAGACGGACGGAAGGTCGACGACAAGGAATGCCAGCTCGTGCGTCATGGAGCGCGGGTGTGTCCCCATCGTGACTTCCAGTCGCACTATCCCTTGCACGGGAACCGGCTCGTTGTCCAAGCCGTACAATGGTCCGTTTGCAGCCTTCATTTGGTTTCGTTTTAGTCCAAGTCTAATGAACGCAGTGAGATACATCAAATTTTGCGAACTTTCATTATCAATGAAGACCCATTTCAATTGGTAGTCATCATCACCAGCTGAAACAAGGGCCGATACAACAATGGGGTTAGTGTGGGGAGAGGTTACATAAGTCATGTCGTTGCTACTAAAGCTAATGACATCATTCCTACTCCCTATCTTCGCCAGCTTGTTGCTGGAAGTTGTCTCCGGCTGTCCGCGCCTAGCGCTCGCGGCGTCGGCGGAAGAAATCACGTGGACTACGCCGGCAGCCGTGCGGGCTCTCGGAGGCTCGCTGGCTTCACCGTCGGAGGGAGCAGGTTCCTGCCCCGGGCTCTTCACGAACCGCTTCAAGTGTCTGCGCCGAATCAGATCTTCAATTTCCTGCTGCAGGGTGCGGCAGTTCTCAGTTGAGTGCCCTAGACAGCGGTGGTACTGGCAGTAATTCGTCTGGTCACTGCCGCTGGGACCCTTGGGCGTTTTTGACCACTTGAAGAATTTCTCATCCTGAATTTGTATCAGAATGTTTGCGCGACTGTCGTTTAGAGGGGTCAGAGAGGTCCTGCTGTAATCCCTTTTGGGCCCCGGTGGGGGCCGCTGCTGCTTTCGGCGCTCCGGGAAGCGCTGACTGTCGCTGTCCCTCTTTCTCCCGCCAGAAGCTCTGGGGGCTTCCGGGGGCCGGTCCACTCGCTCGGGTCGCTTCGCCTCGTTGGCCTCTTCGGCCGTGATGTACGCCCGAGCAATGGTCTCAGCCTCCCGGAAGGTCTGAGGGCGCTGGTGCGACAGGTGCTTGAAGAAGTCCCCTGCCGCCAGAGTGGCGACGAAGGCGTTGAGTTTCAGCTCGTCGGAGAGGTGAGGGATCCGCCTCGCCTCAGTGATGAAACGGTCTAGAAACCGCTTCAGGCTTTCATCTTGCCTTTGTCGGAGGCGGACCAGGTGCCAGGGCTGCCTCTCCTCCCGCCTGCTGGAGGCGAACTGGCTCAAGAAGCTGTCTGCAAGCTCGTCGAACGAGCGTATAGAGTTAGGGGGGAGGCCATGGAACCAGAGCAACGCGTCCCCCCTGAGGGTGACGGGAAAGCACTGGCACATCAGGGCCTCGCTCGCCCCTTGCAGAGATAGGTGGGTGCGGAAGCAGTTGAGATGGTCCATGGGGTCCTTGCTTCCGTCGTATCCCTCCAGGACCGGCATCTTGAACTTGCTCGGCAACGGCTGCGTCCGCAAGTCCATGGCGAAGGGCGATCTACGGAGGTCAGCGGAGGAGGGCGTGGGTTTCTCCTTATGCAGGGTGTCCCACAGCACCTTGACTTTTTCCTCCATCGACGGGTCCGTAGAGCCTCTCCGCGCGTTGAGGACGTCACGGAGCTCCGTCTTGCCCTGGAGGTTCGTCTGAGCTCGTCGGGGGTGGCGGCTCTACGCCTGGGAGGCGCGTTCACCGTTGGAGCCTGCGGCGGCTGGCCTCCTATTGCCATGCGAGTTACGGGGGTTGCGCCCTTCGGGGCTGTCCTCCCTGTCGTCGTCGGTGGGATGGCTTTCCGCCTCGTTCTAGCCATCTTCACTTGGTGCGGCCTGGGCTGCCGCGCAGTTGAGTCAGTTAGCTCGCCTCCTGCGAGCGGCCTCTCGACGCCTTTCTCTCTTGGAGGTGGAGGCCTGGGCCGCTGGAGGGGTGGCCCCGGGCCAGGCAGTCCCGATGTTCGCGCACACGGTGAGGAGGATCTCCTTCAGAGTATCTATGTCCGCGGCCAGGTGGCGGACGTCAGGCTCCGGTTGATTGTTTGCTTGGTTCCCCACGGGGGGAACCTCGTCTTGGGCGGTGACTTCCACCGCAGGAGCACTAGCTTGTGCTCGGGTGTTCACAATTTTTTGTTGTTTAGTAGCTAGATGGGAAGAAGACACTTGGCTTTCTGTCAGTTTCCCACAGACGGCGCCAATGTTGCGTCCCGGGCCCACGGTTGTCGTACGGATTTGGGAGCCTTCGGATTCCTTAGCGTGCGGCTGCTTCGGAAGAAGGGTCCTGTCTCCGTCGCTGTGAACCTGGACCTGCACAACACAAACAACAAACAAGAGGTCAAGGGTCCGGCAGGATTTCTCCCACCGAGGCCGCTCCGACGCTCAAGTCAGCAAATTCCCGCAATAAACGGAAATGGCGCACGCTAAAGGGGTGCGCGGAGAAATGCTGTGAAGCGAAAGAGGTGCTTGTGCGGTGATGTGGAGAAATGCAATGAGCAGGTGGTGGAAGGCCTGGCTTCCTTGATGCACTGCAATGGGTGGCTAACTTTCCCGTGATCTCAGAGGATGCTGGGAGGGTGAGCGAGTTAGCTAGATGAGGCAGTGCTCAGTCTTGACTCGTCACTCTTGAGTTCTCAGTTAGAGAAGAGGGAAGCAGATGATCAAGGATGCTCGAAGCAATGTTCCAGAAAGATCCAAGGTAGATCAAAAAGCCAAAAGTCCACCCGTCCAAAAAAGCCCCTTCCTCTGCGGGGTGTGAGGGTTCTTATACGCCTAACCCCATTGGATTATTGGGCGCCAAGACGCCCGTTGCTTGGGCCATCACGCTGCTGGTCGTTGTCATGGACCGCCGGTCACGCCGGCTGCCCTGTTGCCGTGCTTGGCACGCTGCTGAGCGTTGTTGACCACGCCCGACTTTTCCCTGAGCGGGGATTGGTTGGCCACCTGCAGACGGCAGCAGGTGGCGTTGGCGTTGCGCCAGCCATGCCTCTATTGGCTAGCCTTTTCGCCTTTTTCGCCTGTTCCCGGCGACGCATTTAATGCGCTGCAGGTTTCCGTTGCCTCCTTCCCTCGTGGACTCGCGCCTTTCAATCCTTGGGTTGGGCTGATTACTTCCTGTGGGCTTCCGATCCCCTTATGGGCCGCGACCTGCTTCGTGGGCCTGGGCCTGTCTCATGGGCCAGGACATGGGACCCAACAAATTTACTTGGAGAAAAGTTTTATTAAAAATGTTTTTATTGTATAAAAATTAGTTTAATTCAATTATACAATATTGACTTTAAAATACAACCATAATTAATAATTTTTATCAATCTAGTCTGAAGCATCTAAAGTGAAATACTAGGGTATTATAATCCTCTCATCTGAAAAAAATTTCATCCTCGAAATATAGGTATCGATCCTCAAATAACTGTCAACACCTTAATCTGAAGAACCATCTCTATTCGATTCAAACGTTCATCAAACTCTTACACCCTAAAAATTTAACAGCACAGAAATTTCAACATCTAATAATTCATGTTTATACTACCAAAGACATTAATAGCAAAAAAATCTCTCTTTCTAAAAAAAAATACACAAGTCAAGTTCAAATCCTTTTGATCTCTAATATCCTCCTAATTAACTAACAATTGCATTTTTCACTTAACAACAATTATACTTAAACTTATCCACCTCAATGCAACTCCAATATAACTTGAATTATTTTTGACACATTGGTATTCCATCTTATCATATTGATAAAATTTGCACGTCATCAACCTCAATAACCATATTGGCATTCAAAATTAAGATTGTTCTACGTCTTAGGCATGCTTTTGACTGTTACGACCCAGTATCATAATATACGCAACCTAATAACAATAATACTTTTTAATAATATAAAATCATTACTCAATAACCACAAACCCGACCTGAACGTGACAATCCATACATATATAGGACCCAATATAATAAAACTCGTATAAGACCTCGTCGGATATAAATCTAAACAATAAAATATACAACCTGCAATCCAAATATCGCAAGGAAAGTATCCAAATATAACAACTCCAATATTTTTTATATAAAGATTAGGGCCATCATCCGACCAAAAAAAAAAACCATAACATATCCTCGAGATCATAAATATACCCAACATAAATATCTCCACTCACCGATCAAGATATGTTGCGTCAAATCACGTTTGAACTCCTACAAGTGTATCCATGACACTAATCTAAAGAGATAAAATATAAAAATGTGAGCCGAAGGCTCAACAAGTACTATCATCGTATAAAACAGTACACATCAATCAGAGAAAGAGTTATCACATAAAAACCACGTAAAATAAAACACAATACTCGTGAAATCCCTGAAAATCAAGGAGATATCTCGTACTAAATTATCGTCCGTATCAAACAGTCCCTCCGAAACAAAATCATAATAAATAACGATCCGGCTAAATCTCATAAATGATATCATATCATATGATCCGTGGTCACGTTATATAATCACGACTGTCACCACATCCATGTAGGACATATACCATCATTAGGATCTAAATCTCATATATCATATGCTGAAATCAAAGAAACCAAAACCAAAACATGTAAATAAAAAATATATTTTGAAGCTTAATACATTAATACGTACGAGACATTTCTATCACCCATTCGTGAGCCAAACCACGTATCTCAAATTACAGTCCAACCAAATATATACAAAAACACAAAACATGCACGAAATTAGAGAACCAAAGATCAACAATACAAATTTGAGGAAGGGTTACCCTCGTTCGATAACCACGGCTATATCAGCTGCATTTAAGTTAGCAGCTCAAGGCTCGGCTACAATTTAGGCCAATAGCTTAAGCTATCCATATACTCTGTCTCCCATGGACTAGAAACTTGCTCATTATATTTTATTACCTGCAACTTTGGCTGCAACCTCAAATTTAGTTATATATATTGTGACATCTAAATATATTATTTCATTACTTTCTTACAATGGTTCTCATTTAAATACACAGTAGGCAGGTCAACTACAATAATCTCACTTTCCTGCCGTCGGAAGGGAGATCACGTATCACGTACTCTCCGTCGGGACTAAACCTCCCCGTCAGGAGTGGTACCAAATATCTTAAGCCTCGGATCACATATAACGACCTCTCGGCTCTCAGACTGCCATGGTCCTATAATGACCCCATCCCCAGTAGCATGCATATGGACCGATGCATGACCTGATTCATAATTTCACAACATACAGATACACAAATATATATATACTATTCGGGTGTTTGAAAATCCTCCAAATCACAAATACCAGTGTAAAACCATCGCACGACTAGTAAAACATACATGCATGTATAGAATAAGCAGATTCTGGTGTATAAAAATAACATGCATTTTAGTAAAATCTCCAAAGAGTAGTCAAATACTATTAGACACGAAATCAGACCAAATATATGATTAGATGATACTTGCCTCGACTTTATACTACGCAAATTTGAAGAAATGATATCCCAAAGTACCCGAATCAGGCACCCTCTCTTCTGTTGGCACAGCTTTCTCTCTCTATGTGACGTACTGTATTTTTAAACCGAAAACCAGCAAAAGTCTAACTGTAATACGAATGTCAAACTAATACGAAACCTGTACAAATATAAATCCATCTAAATCAACCTCAACACATCAAGACAACCACAATCAAACCACACAGGATCAAAAATCCACATCAATATGTGGCTCCAATGTTATGTGTCTAAACACATCGGACAGAGAAAAATGCCATTAGGTACCTGAAACAATTCATTATAATCCTGCAGAAGTATATACTATCACCATACATACAGCGAAAACATATCATACTATTATCCTTACACACGATATACAACATTAAATCCATCCAAAAATATACAAGTCTCCAGAAATGCTACACAAAATCACAAAATGCAAATCGTCCGAATAGGTCTTCCAGTCCAAAGCCTAGCCCACTGCTAGTTACTACTCTATCTCGTGAGGCCTAAGAGTGTGCTTATCTGGAAGGAAGAAGGAAGAGAGAAGCAATGATGAACCAAATACTCAACAAATACAATATAAATAAATAATAATCAATATATTCAAATAAAATATGAAATAGGATGGAAGTAATACGTAAGGATGCATGAAGATATGAAACATGAATCAATATACTTTTTAAATTACATTTATCTTTACGGACCAGAACCAATAGGCCTTACCAGCTAAAAGTGTGGGAGAACGAAAAAATGATTATCATGCTTCATATGATTTAAGGACGAACTACATACTTAACGTCCCGTAGCGAAACGGTATAGGCTTTCGCCGATATACAAGGCTAAACACCACGTGGCAAGTGATATAACTATCACCCGGTATACAGAGACAATAAAATGCTCCCAAACCTCCCGCGGTCCATAGGCAACTCTCGTACTTCCATAATAATATTTTAAGGCATGGTAAAGAATATTACCTATTACAATACACGGCCAGTATAATCTTTGAGTTTTCACTATAATACCAATAGCATGCCAAGAGATATCACCCTTCAAAATCATAATTCTGTGGTACTAGTTTCACGATTCTTATTCTTTGAGGAAAAGTCTACCAAACTTTTTTCACACAATTCTCACTCCGGAAGAACGATTCATACATAACAAATTGTGGCATTCCCTTCGTATACTTGAATAATTTTTATCTTTCCTTTGAACTAAGTCTTCACATGACTTAATTTATATGCATGAACATCATAAAACATAAAAACGGTAGAGAACTCTGACCACTGTGAGCTCAAACATAACCTTTGAGGCCTTCGGACAACATTTCCTTCACGATTGGTTAACAAACATAATTTCTGGGATATACAGTCAAACATATGCAAATATATGTAACTTAATTAACAATAAATAAAGCAAAAATTATGTAAAATTACTTATGTGCCTCGGGTGAACAGTAATTTTGCGAGTTTAGGAGTCTGAATATACAAAACGGAGCAAAACATGAAAAATCAAACACCCAAACGATAAATAGCCCTATTTAAGGAATGGGTTTGCATTATTTATGGCCAAATTAAGCTTGGAACTCAAAATAATGGGAAAATGGAAGCCGGGCGCAGGTCTAGGGTTTGGGTGAAGTTGTTCCACGCGAAACGAGAAAAAATCGGACATTAAACAAATAAATCATACAATAATCATGGGTTCCGTAATTTATATATTTTAGGTGGGTACCCGAACGAAAATACCCAAAAGAATAAGAATAAAAATCAAAAGAGAGAACAAAGAGGGTACGAACACACTTGCATTGACCCGATCTACCACCTTTTCAACTAGCTCGAAGCCGAAATCGAACCCAAAAGCATCCACCGTAATTTATATATTTTAGATGGGTACCCGAACGAAAATACCCAAAAGAATACGAATAAAAATCAAAAGAGAGAACAAAGAGGGTACGAACACACTTGCATTGACCCGATCTACCACTTTTTCAACTAGTTCGAAGTCGAAATCGACCACCACCACCACCACCACCACA